>APFE030068608.1:0-24488 GCA_000404065.3 Pinus taeda
CCTGACCTAAGGGAGTGCAATGATCTTCAGTTAAGATCTAGACGTATAATAGAAACAGAGGGAGACAAAACAGTTCATATTGAAGATCAGTTACCAATAGAACAACCGTTACAACAAGAGGGTGTAAATAAGGAACAGACCCATCATCAAACAAGTACATCCTCTCCTCCCTTCCCGGAACAATTAGTCATACCATGACCAGTGAAATATCCAGACTTTGACATTCTGGGAGAGTTACGAAACTTGTACATAAGAATTCCATTCCTCCAAGCCATTCAAGACATTCCTATATACGCAAAAGCTATAAACGGATTGTGCATAAAAAAATCAAGGAGGAATACAACCACTAACCCAAGAGTCCAAGTAGTCGGTACTTTATCTGACCTGTTATCAGGAAAAGAGACACCCATTAAATATGAAGATCCCAGAAATCCAATTGTAACTATTCAAATCTATGGTCAGACCCTGACTAATGCTTTAGTTGATCTAGGATCTGCAATCAATATTTTGACAACCTCTACCTGCCAAAAGCTCAGCATTACATCAGTAGAACCTACTTCTACTTTGCTAGAATTGGGAGACCGATCTGTAGTTCGACCGGAAGGTACTCTATACGATGTCATGGTTTCTGTAGATTCCTGGGAATATCCAATCGATTTCCTGATAATTAATCCAAAAACCCGACTGGATGGACATCTGCTAATTCTAGGAAGACCTTGGCTTGCTACTGTCGATGCTTACATTGGTTGTCGGTAGGGAAACATGACCATAACTAAAGGACAAGACGTTAAAATTCTAGTTCTATATCCTCCAGCACAGCCAAGCCTTCCAATGATCAAAACTAACCAGCATCCTGTGTCATACCTTACTAACAATATCAGATCCCCATTGACTGTACAGAAGGCTTTAGATTTTAAAGACCAAACAGAAGATGATGCCATCAATAATTTCATTAGTCAAACTGAATCTAGATCTCACACATAGTGTTTCATGATAGAAGCAGCGTTTGATAGTGAGCTAGAAGAAGATCCTTTGAAAGATGCACATGACCAAACAATACCTGTGACTGTTGTTACCAACAGTAAAGTAGTGGAAATTGAACCAGGTAAGACTCTAAATATCAATCCCAACCTCACACCGGACCAACAAACAAAGCTCGTCCATCTGTTACAAAAGTATCAAGGAGCATTTGCGTGGGATTACCTTGATATGAAAGGGATTGATCCTCAATTATACACCCACCACATCTATATAGAAAAAGACGCAAGACCTGTTCATCAACCGCAAAGAAGACTCAATCCCCATCTAAAACAGGTTGTAAAAGCCGGACTTCAGAAACTTTTAGATGTTAATTTTATCTATCCTATTTCTGATAGTAAATGGGTCTCTCCTCTCGTGGTGGTACCCAAGAAAAATGGAAAATGGAGGATTTGCGTGGATTACAGGGAGTTAAATAAAGCCACACAGAAAGATCACTTCCCTCTCCCATTCATAGACCAAGTGTTGGACACTCTAGCAGGAAAGAAATTATTTTCTTTCCTGGATGGCTTCAGTGGATACAACCAAATTCAAATTGCCCCTAAAGACCAAGATAAAACTACCTTTACTTGTCCTTGGGGAACGTTTTCCTATCGAGTTCTACCCTTTGGCCTATGTAATGCTCCTGCTACATTCCAAAGGGTTGTCCTTAGCATCTTTGCAGATATAATAAATGATGGACTTGAGGTGTACATGGATGAATTTACACCATATGGAGATGACTTTGATCCAGCTTTAGATACTCTAGAAAAAGTCCTACAACATTGCATTACTACCAGGCTTTGTCTAAGCCACGAAAAATGCTATATGATGATGACAGAAGGGCTCATTCTAGGGCACTATGTTTCAGCAGCCGGCATCCAGGTAGACCCGGCCAAAATCCAAATTCTTTTGCTTATCCCTACCCCCACTACTCAAACAGAGGTACGCAGTTTTCTTGGATTTTCTGGGTATTACACACGATTTATAGAACATTACTCACATATTGCTGGACCTCTATATGCTCTAACTGGTAATGTTGATTTCTTGTGTACAGAAAAATGCGACCATGCTTTCAAGGAATTAAAGAAGCTTGTATCAACAGCCCCAGTCCTTCGTGGACCAAACTGGAATTTACCATTCCAAATCTCATCTGATGCCTCAGATACAGCAATCGGTGCAGTCCTAGGGCAGGAAGAGGATAAAAGAACATATGCTATCTACTATATCAGCAAAAAATTATCCTCTGCCGAATTGAATTATACTGTCACTGAAAAAGAATTCCTGGCTGTAATACATGTTGTTAATAAGTTTAGACATTATATCACATGGTATCCAGTTATGTTATATACAGATCATTCTGCTATCAAATATTTGGCAAATAAACCTGTTACGAATGCTAGAATAACCAGATGGTTGATCTTATTGCAGGAGTTCGATATCACAATCAAGGATTGACCTGGCAAGGAGAACCCTATAGCCGATTTTCTCTCACGAATACAAAAATCAATAGAAACAGCAGCAGTGGAAGATCAATTTCCTGATGAGCACCTGTTTGCTGTTGTTGTTCGAACACCATGGTATGCTGATGTCACCAATTACCTTGCAGTAGGTAGGCTACCAAAACACTTAACCCCTCAGGAACGTAAGCAGATTGTTCAGAAGAGCACTCGATTTTCGTGGTTTGGGGGCTATTTGTTCCACACAGGGGTAGACATGCAAATTAGGATATGTATTCGAGAAGATGAAATTTTCGACATTTTAAAAGCTTGTCATGACGGACCATGTGGGGGACACTTTGCTGAAAATAAAACAGCACATAAAGTATTGCAAACAGGATACTATTGGCCTACAACTTTCAAAGATGCGAAAAAAATTGCCCAAGCCTGTGACAGCTGCCAGCGAGCAGGACGACCTGGTCAAGCCGACAAAATGCCTCTGAGACCACAATTAGTCATTGAGCCATTTGAACGATGGGCTCTTGATTTCGTTGGGCCCATTAATCCATCATAAAATCAGAGAACATACATTCTGGTGGCGACAGACTATGTTACTAAATGGGTCGAGGCCGAATCATTGCCTATGGCAACAGAAGATTCTGTAATACAATTCTTGTTCCATTTGTTTGTACATTATGGACTTCCGAGAGAACTAATTACAGATGGTGGACCACAATTTGTTGGAAATAAATTAGCTGCAACACTTAACAACTATCATGTCCAGCATAAAATTACTACCCCATATCACCCGCATGCAAATGGGCAAGTAGAAAGTAGCAATAAGGTAATAGAATCAATTTTAAGAAAAGCCATTGCATCGCATAGGTGTGATTGGGCTGCTCGATTGCTTGAGGCACTGTGGGCTTATAGAACCACATGGAGAAGTACCACATGCTATTCACCCTATCAATTAGTGTTTGGAAAATAACCTATCTTCCCCATAGAATTCGAAATCCAAATGCTACGAATTGCAAAGGAAGTCGACCTAGATCTGAGTGAGGCACAAATCAATCGATTATAACAGATTAATGAATTGGACGAATTCAAGCTCTCTGCATTACAAAATACAACACTTATTCAATGGCAGCGAGCTAAATGGCATGATGCACTTATCAAGAACAAAGTCTTTCACGAAGGAGACTGGGCTCTGTTATATGACTCTCGGTTTCAGGACTTCCTGGGGAAACTTCAGACTCGATGGTTAGGACCATACGAAATCCAGAAAGTAATAATCACAATTGACGGTTCTGGATATGCATTCAAGGTAAATGGGCACCAAGTTCGTCTTTATCGAAAGCCACTCACTCAGGAATCCTTCTGTCAGCAGCTATGTCAAGACACTGATATGGAAATTTTAGGAGAGGGAGCAAAATCTTCCTCACCTATAATTTAGTAAGGAATTCATTTTTCTATAACTTGTACATAACATCTTGTATATATGTTTTCTTGATTTTTCTTTTAATTTTTGCATTCTAAGTGTTTCTGCTGTTCTTTTACAAAAAGGAACAGCACTTGCGTGTTTTTGTTGTTCCTTTTTTCAAAAGGAACAACACTTGCGTGTTTTTACTGTTCCTTTTCAAAAGGAACAGCACTGGTGTGTTTCTGTTGTTCCTTTTCAAAAGGAATAGCACTGGTGTGTTTCTGCTGTTCCTTTTCAAAATGAACAACACTGGTGTGTTTTTGTTGTTCTTTTTCAAAAGGAACAACACTCGTGTGATTTTGTTGTTACTTTTCAAAAGGAAAAACACTTGTGAGTTTTTGTTGTTCCTTTTCAAAAGGAATAACACTTGTGTGATTTTGTTGTTCCTTTTCAAAAGGAACAACACTTGTGTGATTTTGCTGTTCCTTTCCAAAAGGAACAACACTTGTGAGTTTTTGCTGTTCCTTTTCGAAAGGAATAACACTTGTGTGATTTTGCTGTTCCTTTTCAAAAGGAATAACACTTGTGTGATTTTGCTGTTCCTTTTCAAAAGGAATAGCACTTGTGTGATTTTGTTGTTTCTTTTCAAAAGGAACAACACTTGTGTGATTCTGTTGTTCCTTTTCAAAAGGAACAACACTTGTGTGATTCTGCTGTTCCTTTTCAAAAGGAACAACACTTGTGTGTTTTTGATGTTCCTTTTCAAAAGGAACAATAGTTGTGTGTTTTTGCTATTCCTTTTCAAAAGGAACAACACTTGAGTGTGTTTGTTCTTCCTTTTCAAAAGGAACAACATTTGAGTGTTTTTGTTGTTCCTTTCCAAAAAAGGAACAACACTAGAGTGTTTCTGTTGTTCCTTCTTCAAAAGGAACAACATTCGTGATTTTATGTTGTTCTTTTCAAAGAAATGGAATACCATGAATTTTTCTACATGGATTCTTCTTTGAGGAACACCATCGGCATGTTTTTGCTCTTATTGAGGACGCTTTGCACCCATGTTCTCCCCAGTCTTTTAGATACAGCTATGGACTTATGCTATGAACATAAATCATGATATACCGAAGTCAGCAGATCATAAATCGCTATCTTTATAAAGCCTAGTATTGATGAGAGAACAAGAGGAGGGACACACTTACTTTTCATCTTCGTCGTCATTGTCTTAGTACCAACGCCTGGGTTGGTGATTTTTATCGTAACGATTTCCCTAAAAATCTTTTTTTGATTATTACTTAGGAGTAAGAGCAGAGGATTTATATCTATCTATTGGGATGATAAGACTTCTTCCACCATTCCCTGCTCTTAAGGTGTGTGGAACCACCCTTATGTGTAAATAAATAAATAAAGGTGCTCTGCAAAAAGAAAAAGAAAATATGAAATTGTCAAATGCAGGATAGGGGGTCTCATCGAGAGCCAGCCTACCATGATCGTAAGGATGGAAGCGAAGTGGCATTCCCATTACGGCCACCACACCAAGGATATGGTCCAAAGGTATATTAAATAAACAAACCCTGGAACAAGGGGTCTCATCACGAGCCGGCTTGTCCACATTTCGCGCCTACCTTGTGAATGGCATTATGGCTATCTGGTTACCAACCCAGTATAATGGCCTACATTTTGACAAAGAACTCTTCAGAATACACACAAAGGATCATGGTTCCGGAGGGTGAAATAAACAACTCTGCCAAGGTTATGAACACCTGTTGGCAGCAGAGCTCTGCTAATGGCATTGAAGTCGTAATGGTTACACCAACAGGTATGATATCAATACTTTTTCATCTCTTATATCCTTTGAATAGATCATATTTCATGCCCCGATGTATATATCGCATGAATACTCATTACCACCAATCATGGCAACGGAACTGACAATGACCACTGGAGATTTCATACGCTTGACAGACATCCCATCCCCCGGCCTCTCATTATATCACGCAGGCTCTTATGTAAAACACGATCTACCTTTTTGCCTTGATTTTGGTATTTCGTTGTTTTTCTAAAACATGGCATAATTTCATATGATGTTTCTTTATGACTTGACTTCCGAATGGCTGCTGCTCCTCCATTTGACGGCTGGGGGTAGCCTATGAGATCGCGGGGGGGAGGTAACCTCATTACTCCATGGATTACATGTCTGCACACCATTTGGGCAAGATAATGTACAAAGGTATGGCATGGTTTAACGGTATGATAATTCTATTTTACAGAAATTGTCGTCCACGATCCTTTTTTTGTTGCATGCTCTGTGTTCTTTTCCAAAATTTGGCGATAATCACCCTCTCTGCGTCTCAAACAGCACAGGAAGTTGCTGTTCCATTAAGAATTCTGAGTGGAATCATGGGGGGAAAGACAGTCTGAAGTGAACCTCAGGAGTTGACAGTCTCCGCTGCTACCCACGAGATCTTGGAAAACACAGGGTGGCTGAATTATTTCAGTCACCTACAAGAATCGAATGAAGCAGTGGTGTTGGAATTCCTGCAAAATTTGCAGGAAAATTATTCCATAGTAAGAGAAAAATGGATAGCGGTCATGAATGCTATCATCGCAGAAGTCTCAGGACTACCAACTGCCGGACCCGTATGGACGCTGAAGAAAGAAAGATTACAAAAGGTTATGGAGAATTTCCAGGATGAAGGCCAAAGCTTGACAGTCAAAGGGAAGGGAGTTCTGCTGGCAACGTTAGGGGAACCCTGGACCGAGTTAGCAAAGATAGTGCAGAGCTACATCACTTGAGAAGGGTGGAAAGACGTGGTAAGACCACATCATCTGAAACTTTTAGTTTTTTTCAAAGGAGAATGTTCTGTAAATCTCCCTGCACTTTTAAATTCGTTATTACATGATGCGGCCCGAAGCCTGAAAAAGGCACAACACATAGAAGCAGTCGTTAGCCACCATCGACTGATTCGATTGATAGTGAGCCACAGTTTCACTCAACAACAGAGCAGCTGGGAGGAACTTATCGCAATAGTCAAGGGGGGATTGGCTGCACCACCCCCAAAACCTAAACATTCCTCCAGCACGCCGGAACGATCAGAGAAACGTAGGGAATTGGCAGCGGAAAGACATGTTGCTCCAAAACGAAAAAAATCCTCTAATACACCAGAACGACCAGAGGAACCCAGAGAATTGGCAGCAGAGAAACACGTTGCTGGTACACCCGAACAACCTGAGAGACCAAGGAAATCAGCCCGGCTAGCCCGGATACGAAGAAGGCTGGAAAAGATCCAGGGAACCACTACCCAGCCAATCGAGATTACGGACGAACCTCCAGAACTAGAAGGAGGACCCTCCAAAGAAAATGCTGAGCAATCAGGGGCCGAGGCTGAGCAGCCTCGACAAGGAATTAAGGAAGGGGATGAGCACTCTGGGACAGAAGCAGAAGCTGAACACTCAAAGGCAGCCACCAAGTAGGTCAATCAAGAAGAGGAAGTAGTACAGCCAGGGGGTAGCCCGCTACAGGACCCTGTGGGTGAGGAGGAATTGGCAGCAGTCCTGGCCAATATGGGGGAGCATGGCCAACCCTCCAGCACAGCAGGCATCCCTGACGAACCCTCGGAGGAAGACATACCTGAGAAAGCACATGCAGAAAAGGAAAGAGAAGAAAACCTGCCCGTTTGTGATGATGAAATAGGAGACAGCAATCAGGAACAATCTGTTCCCAAGACACCAAAAAAATTCTAGATGGGGAAGGAGCAGATTTAAGGGCCAGTCAGAAACCTTCTGCCAAAGCAATAGAAATTAAGAAATTAAGGAGGAAACAACAGAGGTTGTTGGGCACTATAGCCAAGCTCCGACAACAAATTCAAATTCTGAAAGCCAACTTGAGGATACAAAGGACCGCAAGGAAACAAAAGAGGGCCACTGCAGTAAAATCCCGGAGGACAAGAAGACGACAGACCTATAGTTGTTATGTTGGGCGAAACCCCATTAGGAGACCTACTGCCGAAGAACAGACTGTTGTTCCAAATGACATTGAAGAACAGGTTGTTGTTCCAAATGACATTGAAGAACAGACTCTTGTTCCAAATGACGTTGAGGGGCAGACTGCTGTTCCATCTGACCCTGAAGAACGGATGGACATTCCAATTGAGGTAGAGGAACAGCAAGAGGCTCTGACAACAGGGGGACCACAACAACCCTTTATTCGTGTTAAGAAAGAAAAAGAGAGCAAGGAGACCCAAACAGAAGCACCAACCTCAGGGTAATTTGGGTTCGAAACTCTAAGCAACATAACAAAAAGGTCCTGGTAAAATTCCGAGCCTCTATGGCTTTATGGAAAAAGGATCCAAAAACAAGGACCTTGCACAAAATGATGAAGCAAGCTCAGCAAGAAGCTGAGCAGCTAAGAGAACAAACAGTCCCCCGAGAGAAATAGGAAGAGCTACAACAACAACTTCGGGATATTAGTCAGTCCGAGAGCTAGGCCTTTGAAGGATGGCAAAAGGACCAAGAAAAGGTTGCCAAGGTAACTCGTCGATTAGATAGTGTTATTAAGCAGATGGACACTGTGTGTTCCTTGTATAATGACGTTTTGACCTGTAGGGCCCCTGCTAAAAATTATGCTTTATTTTTGCTTGAACGATATTTGCGATTGAAAATAAAAGTCGTTAGGGCAGGTGCCCCTATCCACATCAATACTATTAATGATTTTATAGATTGTTGCAAGCATTATGGAATTAATGTTCAAAGATTATTGGGCGAATTTTACTTGCACAACCTCATGCTAGACCAAGAAACTGATTTAAATCCTCGCCCTTTTGTTTGCGATATACAATTCCAAGCCTTCATCTCATTTGGGGTTAATGAGCTGAAATGGCTGAGAGCTTATAACACCTTTCAGAGATAGGAGAATAGTCTAGACTTATGGGTGCGAGCCGAGCCTAGAGACCCAGTGACACTATGGAGAGAGCATAGGAGCCTTATGAGGACCCCGGGTGTCATCGAGATATTAGGACCCATGCACGAAGACTTGATCCGACATAGTCTGGAATATTTTCTGACTATTAAAGACCTTGCCATCAATGCTGCAAAATTCCGATACCGGACCTCTAGCCCAAACATCCAGCTCAGGGAACCATTCAAATACGAGAATTTTGAGCTAGATGCTAGCCAATTGAACCTGTATGGGGAACGTATTCTGCAAGCAGGGCCATCCTGGTTGGCGTATTGATTTCGTAGTCCAATTATTTGGCACCCTGCACCTGAATATCAGGTCTTGTATGAAATGCCTGCAGATCAAACAAATCAGTTCTTTGATAATCTAATTGCTCATCATGGTTGTCGCCCTCCTCATGATATTCCCTCTCTGGCCTATTCTCTTACCGCCTTGCATGTCAACTATAATGTTTTCATGAGGGCATGAAACATGGTAAGCAAGGGGGTGTGTGGAGCACTTGAAAGGTATGCTTTTGACAAACAATTTAGTGGCTTTTCAGTAATATTTGTAACCTTTTTCTACATTGTGAATTCAAAGAGATAAAGGATTTTAATAAAATGTGCAAGAATTAACATGGGAAGCTCAATCACTAATAATTGTTGTTTTTCTATATAGATAGAAGTGGAAGCAAGGAGTTGTCGTCCAAAAGCGAAAAATAGAGGAAGAATAATTGATATCCCTCAAGAAGGGAACCGGATGCGAACAAGATCGAGTAAATCACAGCTGAATAACCTAGGAAAGGAAGGAGGGATACCGATTCGGCGAATGCGAGAAAGAAAACTAAAGGATTAACCGATTGGCGAATCCCTCAGGATCTTCGATCCTCAGGGATCGCTGTTTTACTTGTCTTTGTTACCTAGATATCTCCACCGTTACTCTTATATAAAGAAACAACGTCGTTGAGCAAAGGGACTACTGCTTTTGTAATTTTCGGTTTCAGACAAAATTTTGATCATCGAGTCTCACTCAGACTTGGTTTATTGTACATTTGTTGATGCATTAATATAAAAGACTTGGCGTTTATTTAATCTTTGCATCTGGAGTAACCTAAGGCGGTGTACAAGTGGCAGCTAAGGGCCCGGCTCTGAAGGACACTTGCTTTTGTATCATTATACTGTGATATATGCGTGGTTTTCTTATCTTTATTACTCGGTAATTTGATATATCTTTCATATGATATGCTATGCTCTATTATGATCAATACATTAATGGTTTTTCCGTGTAATGACTCTGCACCGTATAATTGGATCTCTTCAGAGTTGAATTGCGTGTTTTTAGTTTTAAACCAGTTATTTCTGTTACAGAGCGTCAGAGTGAATGTTACTGTCATTGGATCCATGTGAAATAACAATTATTGGAACTTGAAAGTAATGTTACTCTGTTTAGAAACATAGTTATATTACCCTTCATTCTCAGATTACTATATTAAGGTGAGGCATGCATATATGGTTGATTATTGTTGTTCTATAATTCATCAATGAGTGTTGTTCCATAAAGTATATTCCATCCAGTTTGCTTGAGGGGAAAAGAATGTTATATCAGAGTGTGAATGAGTTGGTTTTGACTCGCGAGATTTAGTTCTTTTGATTGCTGTTCCATTTACTGCTATTCCATTTACTGTTGTTCCATTTATTGTTGTTCTATTTCCTTTTTGCTGTTCCATTTTACCTTCTGCCGTTCTGTTTACTTGCCTTTGTTGTTTTGGTGAGAGAGAAGGTCCAAGGCTGTAGTGAGTCTCAGCACGCTGCCTAGCTCCTAGACCTATGGTCCATGCTTTAATTTCCTTTCTAATCAGTTTCTAGAGGGATGGGTTATCGCTTCCGTACCCTTGACTGATCAACTGTCTTATGTGATTCTATCTTTTGGAATAATTTAGTTATAGTTTAGCATCTGTTTACTTTTGTATTTTCTGAACGTTATACTACTAAGCATTACTCGGACGAATAGCCTCACATTGAGTTACTCTTTGCAATAACAAAATGTTCCTGGATTGATTTATTAATGTAGGATAACTAGAGGTGTGCGAGACCCTAGTTACAGCTCTACAGACATCAAGGCATATATCCAGATGTTCCAATTTATGCGTTTCGGTGAAGAGGAAATCGAGACCTCGGGTAGAGGTTTGCATCAATTAGCCTTGCGTCCTCTCCCAAGTTGTGTATATTCTTTTTTGGAGATAGCTCATGAGAATGATCCTATTATGACACCAAATCTGCATTGTGCTTATGAGTGAGCAACATCATCATATCTCTTTTATGAGAAAATCACTCTGACATAGCTACTGAGCATGGGAATGCTTGACTCAGGACATGATTTTAGTAGTTTTATATATATGTGTTATATCAACTTTCGTGTACCACTCGAAGTTCCGATCCTCTCTCTCTTTTTGTCGAAGAAGGGAAATTCCAGTTAAGTAAAGTGTTTCGGCCATCGTCACAGCTTCTGATCTCACACGTTAGGGGGCATTTGTTATACAATAAAATGACCCCCTCATTAGCTTAGAGGAAGAATACATGAGAGCTGAAGCAAAGACCAAGATCACGTGCCTTGTTTCCACACTAACATTGGCTATACACTCACAACCTGCTTTATAAATCTTCTCAGTAAGCCTAAGTGTGCATTAGTGACCCTACTAACTCTAGTTGGTAGTTCAGGAACAACGTTAGTGGATCCTAATGAAGTTCTAAAGGTCAAAGGAGTGAATTGACTCATAAATATCTAGATATTTTCTCCTAAATATACTCAAGAAAAGCAAGGAAACATCTCAAGTTTGACCTATTTGGGGGATTTCTAATCCTAATGAAGGAGGAAAATGGGAAAGAGATGAAAAGCATTGCAAATTAATTTCTTTTACCCTAAGGAATTCTTAGAGGAACTTGGAAACCCTAACTCAATTGCTACATAAGCAAAGCTAGGGCTATGGTGATAGGGGTGAGATCATTTGAAAGGATAGCTTACTTGATTGTTCAGCATAGTCTCAAATCTAAGCATTAGAAGTTGATAAGAAGGGAGAGAGAGAGAGAGAGAGAATTATGAGGGGTAAGGGAAGGCTAATGCAACAGATGGTTGCAATCACTCTTCTAACATTAATATAGAACTGCAGTTGTATTATATACTCCATGGTGTTGGTACTATCATTCATTTATTTTTTTTTCCAATACCTTTCAGCATGAGTAGCTTAGTTATGTGTAACTAGATGTCTTTGATGTATTCATGTATTAATTATCAAGGTTGTATGCTGTGATTATGCTTATCTCTTCTATGTGCAGGACTTGATCTCGAGCGGATTAGGGGACTTCCACCTAGCTGCATTGTGCTCTCCAACAAATCTACACAGAGGCTTGAGGTAATCCACCTATTTTGCTTTGACAATTAGTTAATGTTTATGGACATGCATGTATCTTTGTGACGACTGCAGATAATCTTATAGTTTGCCAAAGGTCCCGAGAAGACCTTTGAGGGTATCTCAATTCTCCATATACTGTGTATATTATCCTATAGCATCTCCATAACAACACATTGTAAAAAAAATGGGCAAAAGGAAGAAACAAATAGGTTGAGAAATGAGGCTAACTGTTCATATCATAGAATATAAAAGGGATCATATAGTTCTCGATCTACGGACTGATGTGAATGTGCTACCAAAGAAGATTTGGGAAAGAATGGGAGACCTACATTGTAGTGGTCTCCTATCAAGCTACGCATGGCAAATCAACGAAAGGTCATTCATATGGAATGCCTGTATGCTGTTACTGTGGATATTGAAGGAACTAGTGCCATGGCAGACATTGAATTGATCGAGATAGTGGATGATAGTAATTCTTACCCTACATTATTAGGCATTCATTGGGCCCTTGATATGGATACAATCTTTAATCTTAAGAAGCACAAGATGGAATTGGAGAGGAAGGCGCTCCGAGTTATTGTTCGATTCCATCCAACTGAAAGTGTGCGATACACGAAACCATTCTCTGATTATGAAGAAGACAAAGATCTGGATCAAATGTATAAGATCACTACATGTGATGAGGATTGGATCAATCCCACAATAGATGGATGAATTACGTGGGATAGAGATAGCTCCTACACCTCAGATTCTAATGAAGAACTTGAGCATTGGTAGAAGATATAACATGAAGTATCCTCATTGCATTGCAACATGTTGACAAAATCGCTTCCCTCCATATCCATAGGGGTACCTAATCTACCTCATTATGATGGTTTAGATGTTGTTAAGTTGTTTTTGGATAAGTTTGAAAGAGATGTGTGAGAAGACCATCAATTCCAGGCACTAGATCTGGCGCTCCATGCTACGCGTGCTCATTGGTGGGGTACACATAAGGAGAGTTTCGTTGATTGGAAGGAATACACGCAAATGATGAAGCTGAGGTTTGGGTATGCCAATACCGAGATAAGAGAGAAATACACTAGAAAAGATGATCCGTGTGAGCATGTGGCACGGTCGACTAAAGCATGGCGAGAGGAACCTCAACGTGAATGGGTGCACATTTTTTGTCCCACTTTGAATACCATTCCAATGAATTGGTACCTAGAAACTGAACTACACCATGGGACAGCTAAGTAGGATATCCTAAGGGAAATTTTCATATTGACCTTTGGCTTTGGGGATGACTTTGAATGTATTGATGAGGCGCTCCAAGAAATTAAGGTTGCAATCTTTAGAATGCATGAGGAAGTGGTAGAATGGGTTCAACCAGATTGGAATACAAAGTTGTGATATGCATTGGAATGTTATAACGTGACCACATAAGAAGAAGAAGATGAGCCTAGAAATATCAACATTCGAGAGTCCGAGAGACAACGTGAAGTTGAATGACTCAAAGGAGAAATCCCTGACATATTAGAGCCTTTGAAGACTAGACAAGTAAACATTGGATTAGATGCACAACCAAAGTTTATGAAAATAGGTGATTATTGGGATGAATACATAGTTGATAAGGTCATGGAAATGCTACGTGAATACTAGGACTTGTTTCCCACCAAGTTCTTGGATCTGAAGGGGATAGTACAAGATCTCGTCATGATGAATATTACTCTAAATCTAGATGCAAATCCTATATAATAATGACCCTACAGTTTGAATCCCAAATACAATGAAAAGGTGAACAAAGAGTTTGACAAAGTGCTAGAAGCTAGGATCATTGAGCCTCTCGAGGAATTAAACTCGGTGAGTCTTATGCTAGTCCAGGGAAAGAAGCAACAGGATGAAATATGGATATACGGTTGATCTAAGGAAGCTAAATGATGTGTGCATCCATGACCCATTTCCAATGTTGTTTAGACATGAATTCTTGGAGAATCATGGAGGCATGGTAGCCTACTCACTCACTGATGGGTTCTTGGCTTACCATCAAATCAAGGTCTTGCTAGAGGACATCAACAAGACCACCTTCCCGATAGAATGGGGGTGTTTTTAATACAAAGTGATGCCATTTGGGCTGAAGAATGCACCTATTATATTCTCAAGGGTAGTAATTGTACATTTTTAGGAATGAATCCATAAGTTCTTAGAAATATACTTTAATGGTTGGACTATATTTGGGTTGGTAAAGTGCCATGTTGCAAGTCTACGTGTTATGTTGGATACCTATTGTAGACACTAGATTGACGTGAATCTGAAGAAGTGCATCTTCTATGTTCCTTATGGAATATTTCTCAGTCATGTGGTTTGTAAGCAAGGATTCATGGTAGACCCTGCAAAGGTAGCCATCATTGTCAATTTGGAGGCCCAAATAACGTAAAATAGTTGCGTGCAACATTGGACCACATGGGGTACTATAGGAAGTTTATCAAGGCATATAGGCAATTCGCTCTGTCAATGGAGAAGGAAGTTTATCAAGGCATATAGGCAATTCGCTCTGTCAATGGAGAATTTGTTGAAGAAGGATGTGACATTCTTCTAGGATGAGGATTGTTACAAAAATTTAAACATTTTGAAGGAGAAAATGGTCACTCCGCATGTTCTGTTGTTCCTAGATTGGAAAAAGGAGTTTCATGTTCAGGTGGATGCTTCTTGTATTGCGCTAGATGCGATGCTTCCCAACTAGGTGAAGGTGGTATTAATCATCCTATAGCATTTACGAGTAGGAAATTGTCAAAAAAGAAGAAAAACTACTCCACTACAAAGTGCAAAGGACTCGCGAGTCATTATCTTTGAGAAACCCACTTTAATATGTATAAATATCATTATGTTATAAAATACATAGTCAATAAGCCAACGTTGGCGGGGAAGATCTGCAGATGGTAGATGGTTGTTGCTCTTTCAGGAGTATGAATTTCAGGTGACTGTGAAGCCCACACTTGAATGCTAGTCCTCATCATCTATCCTAGATTGTGCTAGTCCCGATCATCTATCCTAGATTGAGATTGGTGATGAGACCACTAGTTTCCAAGAAGGGTTTCCTCATGCACAACTCTTTGTTGTTCATGTGGTAGACAATCATTTTCCTGATAATTTAGTTTTTAAACTCACATAGCCCCATAGGGGTATTCTTCATATTAGAAGAAAGAGTTGGTCGTTTGCACAACTGTTTTTCTATGATAGCTAGACACTTATATAAAATGGGATCCTATGAAATACTGTGCCAGTATGTTACATAGTTTGAACATCCAATCATCCTAGCACAAGCACATGGAGTAGTGGCGGGAGGACACAATGTAGGCAGAGCCACTACTCAGAAGATCCTGGGCGAAGGATTTTGGTGGCCTAAGGTGCATAAGGATTCAAAAGCATATTGTAGGGCATATGATGATTGCCACAGGATGGGGAAACTATCACGGAGGAACAAATTTCCCTTAAATCCACTGATAACTTTGGAGGTGTTTGACAAGTGAGAGATTGATTTCGTAGGTCTCATGGAACCACCAAGGAAAAATAGCCATGCAACATACAATATTACTGCAACCAAATACTTGACACCAAATACTTGACACGTGGGCAGAAGTGCAACTAGTAAAGGACTCTAGCACAACTACAACTACTAAGTTTATTTTCTAGTTTATCTTGTCTTGATTTGGCTACCCTAAGATATTAATGACTGATAGGAGCACACACTTCTTAAACAAGGCAATTGCTACAATGCTTGAATAATTCTAGGTCTATCATGAGAAAAGTATGCCCTATCACCCTTAAGCTAATGGTATCCTAGAAGCTTTCAATAAAATCCTAGAGAGCACCTTGACAAAGGTTTGCAATGCCAAGCTAAATGACTAGGATGTGTGCAAAACAGTACCATGGGCATATAGAACTTCTTGTAAAACAATGACAGGTCAAACCCCTTTCAGGCTGGTCCAGGGTTAGGAGCCTGTGATTCCCATGGAATATATTGTGTCAAGTTTGTGGATTGCAGCACTAACAGATATGGGTGATCATGATACTATGGAGGAGCATCTAGCACAACTCATGGAATTGGAGCAAGAGCATTTTTTAGCAAGATTTCCCCAACAATTACAAAATGACCATGAAAAGGTATGGCATGATTGACATATAAAGCATAGTATCTTCAATGCTATTGATTTGGCATTATTATATGACAACACATTTACAAAATTTCTTAGCAAGTTTCAATTGCATTGGCTCGGATCATATCTAGTAAAAGAAATTACACATGGTTGCACAGTTCATCTTGTGAAGTTGAATGGAGAATTGTTTCCACGCAGAGTTAATAGTAGTGGATTGAAGTTGTACAAGGGTGATTCATGTGCGTTACAATGACTATATGATGACAAGCTAGCCTTAGTACTCATTGAAGCTGCAAGGAAGTACAAAAATATAAACTACACTACCCAAAAATGGGATAGACGATGTAAGAGGGCCGAGTGATGGAAGAAAGTAGGGTGCAGAGGGGAGCTACATCCCAAAGGTTAATTCCATGCAAACTGGTCAAAAAGTAGTCATTGGAAGCATTGTATATGATTGGATGGCAAAATTTTCATTGGGAGGAGTGGGGATGACTCATTTATGGGGAAAATCTTTGGAATGATTCATTAATGATGGGAATTTGGAGGGAATGGTTGGATTCAAATTAGAATTTGCCTATAATTATAGAATGCTTCCCCACATCTGAACCCTTTACTTCCAACAAGTTTTCCTTAACATTTTCTACTAGAATGAGTGTTGTATGTGTGAGAAGGTTTGGAAGGAAATTTTAAAACAGCCAGAGATCCATAATTTGCCTCATTGACACCATACCATATTTTTTGAGAGAATGACGACAAATCTCCCCACAACAAAATGTGCACCCTCTCAAGAAGTGCCCTCGGTTGAAACAACATCTTCTATTCCTACTGGATTTCTCACTACAAAGCATAGGTCTCCTAGACCTAAGGGGTATGAAGGTAACAAGAAATCAAATAAGCCATAGTAGGCTTGAGTGAGGCACTCACCCAAAAAAATTCCTTCTAGTAAGAAATCAAATAAGCCATAGGGGAAGGTGGACACAACACAACAACGGATTGAACCCCTTGATTTAGATGAAGAAGAATTGCATGAAGGCATGGAGGATATGGATGCTGAGGAGGATGAGACTATGACTGAGATCCCGAAGTATATCGTGTTCAGAAAGGGCACAACAAAGGTGTCTAACGACCCACACAATGCTAAATTTATGGTTTATACACCACTCTTGCTAGAAAAGGTGGTGTTTGAAGGCACGATGTTGGGCCACATTCCGATGCTCAAGCTGAACGATTGGGATTTAGAAGATCACCAAAAGTTCCCAAAACTTGGGACAACCAAATACATGTGAAAGATATATTCCGAGGAGACCAGGTTACGCGATTGGAACCTATGAGGTGGGTCAATGGTGTTGAGGCCGTGGGCCTCTTGAACATGCTCTGAGTTCCGCACTTCATTTGCAACTTCATTAACATACTATGTGTCCAGAAAGTATTGACTTTGGTGCATGATAGGTGTCTCTCATTAGGAGAACCAATGGCAATTACTGATATGTTGATCCACAGGATCATCTTGCTGTCGTATCAAGGTGTGTACATTTGGAGGGAAAACACAAGAGGACAAACTTGCTAATCACGTGAAGAAAACGTTTGGGTTGATTAAGAAGGTATCTAGATATTCCATCCGCTCCCTTTCATACCCCATCATGCAGTTCACCACGCAAATATTGGGATGCAATGTCATGCAAAAGTGTAGTGTGATGAGGTTCTCACACCCATGATCTCATTAGTTGTGCAAGGAGTTCGTTGAAAGCTCTCAAGAGACGCACGATGAGGGAAAGGCAATTCAGTATGCCTCGTTGTTTCTATTGATTACACTAGTAGCATGGATGATGCTCGAGGATAGCTAGTTGCCTCCTCAAAATCAGACATGTCAGAGGGAGTAAAGATCCCTTAGATATGGGCGATGAACGACCCTATGCAGGTCACAAAGACCAAGATTTTTCGGGTATTATTGGAAATGGATTTGCAAACGGTGATGAGCAAGAGCCCGAGGTCTTCACCTACCTTACATGATCAATAGGAGCCTTACATTGACTTTAAGGCTAACTTCCATAATCTATACATGAATGTATGAAGGGATCCTAAGAAGATAAAGCACAAGTTTCCTTATCTCATTGGCTACTAGCATGTTGCAGAAATTGTAGCTAAATGGCAAAAGGAGAGGCCTTGCCAAGAAAGGAAGAAGAAGGTAACACTATAAAGACATCTACAACAGAGAAAAAAACTAAGCTCAGAAAGTTGCAGCTCTGGAGAAATCTCAGCAGCCCAAAGAGGTTGCAGCTAGGGAAGCTACTACAAAGGATGTTGTTGTAAGGAAACTGTTGACAAAGAGCAAGCAGTCAAAGAAGCCACAATCAATGTTGAGGATTCTGACTCTCATCACACACCAAACCAAAAAGGGTATGAGGGCAAAGAAGGTAGGGGTACAGAGTAGGAAATCCCTTTTTTTGTTATGAAAAGAATAATGTAGACAACCTAGAGCACACGAAAAAGAAAAAGTGAGACAAATGCACTCATGTTGATCCTTTAGTCCTCACTAAAGGGGACAAACAAAATGGGCAACAAGATTTAGAACACTAAAATAGAATTATGAACCGAGTTTGAGAAGCAGTACCAATAAACACTCTGAAATGTGTAGAAGGATCTTTGCAATCTACAGATCTAGACCCTACATGCAAACTAAATTTAGATGAGGGTGCAGTAACCAAGCATGACAATGTTGGACACAGAGCAGACCTTGAACCTCTGTGTGATTCAGTTTCCAGATGGAGCACTAAGCTTAGAAATGGATTAGGTCAAACCCGAGCTCAGGAAGGTATAGTTGTTGTTATAATATTTACTCTTACTCACTAATATGGAAGGGTTAAGATTCAAGAAGATCGAACTAACCCCTAGAAGACACAGGAACCCTACACAGACCTCTCCATGCAAAAACCCGGTTTTTTCATCCCTCAATTTGGCACAATCAATGTTGAACCTTCCTGAGGCCCCATCAAGCCAACACTAGTCCTCTAACCTTCATTAGAAATATGTTGTAGAGCCTTGGAAGGTTATGGGTTGAGTTATTAGTTTTTGTAGAAGTTGTTGAAACAATGCTCTCAAACCCTAAACAACTTAGTTAGAGAACAATCTCATTGGTGTTAGTGATTTCCAACCATGAGGTGGAATCACTGGTTGAGGTTTGATGTGGTTTGGCCTTGGAAGCCTTGGTTTTTTTTTTGGTTGGTTTATTTTATGAGACCCCAAATTCACACTTGGAATATGGCATAGGGTTGATTGGAGGAAAGATTTGGTTCAGCCTAATCTACTGTGGGTGGTACATGGAAGTCCATGACTTGGTTAGATTTTCATATATTAATAAGAGCTCTTCTCCCCTTGTATTTATTGGGGTAATTGTACTTTATATTATGTGGCTTTAATTTTTGTTCTATAATGGTCTATATATTAATAATTTGTTGGTTATATGTTGTTTATAAGATGTATATTGGCTATGCCTCATGATGTGTTTTGATTATTTATGAAAGGTTAATGAATATCAGCTAATAGATTTTATTGCAACTATTATGGGAGAGAATTAGACATTATTTCACATAAGTATGAAACCACTATGTTTAGATATGCATTCATGACTTGTATATTACATCTTGGTTTGTATGTTTGAAAAAATGACTGTCATGGTTAGGCCAAGTTATGTCAAGTATTCAATTAAGTTTTGTATGAACTCCTTTTTCTTAATGTTATTTAGTATCTTAGAAAGTCTCATTAAGTTATAGGTAGTGGTCTCTAGACAAGACATGAAAAGGAGACACTCATTCTCAGGTCATGGGCTTAGAACTAATAGCATGGATGGTGTGTTATGCATGTGACTAGAGGCCTATAGTTGCATGGATGGACTGTTATGCCTATGAGTTTAGAACTAATAGCATGGATGGTGTGTTATGCATGTTACTAGAGGCCTATAGTTGCATGGATGGAGTGTTATGCCTATGAGTTGGAGTCTAGGTTAGTGAAATAACTATCTCTCTTAGGATTTGGGCACTCAGAGTGATTTTTTATCCTCTTAGTGTCTTATAAGTCCTATAGGATTTTAGATTGTGTTTGTTAGGTTAAAGTGTCAAGCCCACTTCCATAAGTGAAGCTTGGAGGTGAGGTCATGTCTACGTAGATCTTCCTCTCATGTTTACGGGTGAAGGCAGGTGAAGCTCTATAAATGTGGAAGGGATGGTTAGACATCCAAAGGGATTAATTAAGTTAATGTGTTATTTCATTTAATATGAAGAAATTTATAAGGTGCATGCAATTAAATGGCCAAAATTATAGAAATTAAGGATTTTGATCTAGCTCAATGCTCTAGAGTTTTAAATTTTAATTGAGTATAAGTTAATAAAGGAAATTAATATTTGAAATATGCATTGGAGTTGTATTCAATATATTATATAATTGAAACTATTAAAAAAATATAACATTTATGAGAATGTGTGTGCCTTCTTGAAATTTTTACACTCATGCACTTATATTGTAGCATCTCCAAGCCATCTTCATCTAATATATTACCAATAAAGAAAACTTTATTTAGTTCTATTGCTAATTATAATATATATGAGTTGTATATTTACATAAGATAATAGTGCAAATTGAAGTTTATACAATAGCCTCAAATTATTATTTTAACACAAAGTTGGGAGGTGTGCAATCAAAAGTTGTCATCCAATTATTTTTTCTCAATACTATAGTTATTTTTCTAGGTGAGCAAGATATTATATTATCTGATAAGAAAGCTCTAGCTGAAAATTATATGAAAAAGTGGAGATAAGTCATATTTTATTAGTAAAAATTAGATTTCAAATGGTGGTGAAGGAAACAATGGAGTGGCCATACTTTAGTAGTAAGAATTATATTTCAAATGAGGGTGAAGGAAAATATAGAGGATGGCCACTCAACTAAGTATTGATTTGAGTAATTCTAAATGTGAAGGCATTACTTTGGAATGAAATATTGAGAGACAAATTTATGGGATGAGAGTTCTCCTTTTGTCTAGATCAAATGAGGAATATAATGAGCAATGAATTTTCAACAACTATTTGTTTGAATAAGCAATGAAATTTTCAGTTCAACTATCCCAGTTCTAGAGAAATTTATAAGTAAATAGTCTTTATGGTAGGGTTGTGATGTTAAATGAAATATTATTTTTTGGTATTAGCAAAGATGATAAAGGGGTACTCATGCGGTGCTCCCCTTTTAACTTTGAAATATAGATTACAAGAATCCACTTGACATTAAAACAAAAGCACTACCCTCCATTTTATCATCAACACAAATTTGGTATTTTTGTAATGACTCTTAATGGAAAATCCATTAAAGCCACATCATTCCATTATAGGTGTTTTTATGGTAAATGTTGATACATTAACATGATGATAGGACTTGGGTTCTTTCTTTATATCTCATGTGTTAGATTCTCATGTCTGGGAATTCAAAGAAAAATGTGGTCCTCCTATAAACAATTTGAGTGAGTGCACTTTGTTGAATTTTTTTTTGAAGTTTCATGTTTCTTGAATATGGGTTATTAGAGATCCATTGCTATCAATGAGTTGCACTAATGACTTGTTATATGTTATCAACCAATCATATCACTCAATGACATCCAAAAAGTTGATATTATTTTTTCAAGACACTAAGAGTGGAACAAAGAAACCAATGTATTTTTTCCAAAAAAATGTATATTTTTTAGAAAGATCTCACATAGACATATTGCAATATAGATTGTATGTTCAAAATGAGTTGTTAAGTGTACTAATTTAGAATTTGTATTTATTTTCGTATATGTAAAGTGATTTTTTCCCAACATGATGAGCATTAGTTGTCTAATGACCCCTTCTAGGTTTTTGTCTTTCTTTATGTTAGTACAACTTTAATGTTCAAGTGAAGTATCCATTTCATTTTCATCTTTAACCAGAAAAAATATATATAATTTCTGTAAAAGAAAAATAATTGGAAACCATATAGAAGTAATAAAGTGAATATAACTATTACAAAAATACTTTAGATGGACATACTTTTACAAATTACAGCAAATACATGTGAATTTTTATGTATTTATACATGTTTTTGAAAAAGTTTATAGCTTAAGATGCTTGCATACATTTATGAAAAAAGAGAAAAAAAGAAAAAATAAAATATCAATTTTAAAAATAATTACAAACCATAACATCCATAATCAACAATGGAAAAAATAGAAATTAACAAATATGAAAGTATAAAAATAAAATACCAACTTTCAAATACATATTAAGATTGTCACAATATACAAAAAAAAAATATAACAAGACTAACTTATAAGAACTGGGACATCAACAACTTTCACAAGGCTAACCTATAATAACTAGGACTTAAACAACCTTTTCCAGAAAAGAAAATTTAAAATATACACCCTCCTCAAAAAGTAGACAATATTCTTACTGTTCTTTTAAAATAAAAATATAAAACAAATTATACATAATACTGATAAAAACATAAATTTAATTATTAACCATAAAAACTTAAACATATCCTTAATAATAAAATATGATATAATCTTAAATATATAAATAATAATACACATATATATTAGTTACAGCAAAGTGATATTGAACTAACCTATACTTTTTGCTTTTCTTTTCAAACAAGAAAACACTCCCATAATCCACTATTATTTTAGACGTGGCTTTCGCATAAATATGGGAATCAAATCAACACAAAAACCTTTTCCAACTCATTATATATACTTATAGAGTTTTCCAGTTTGGTTGATGTCCTACATTGGTTGATGTCCTACTTCAGTGCATATTTCATTAATATCTTACAGGAGCGGAAGAATTGCTACGACCTTTACAAATGGTAGAAATTTGGGCAACTTTTTTTAGAATATTTCAATATTGTTTTTGTTTTTGATAGTAGAAATAAATTACCACCATTAAAAATGTTTAACACAGTTTAACCACTATAATTTAGATTTACAAAAACAAGAATGTAATTTCCATAATTTTTCATAGTTAGAATATTCTTATCACATCTCCTCATATCAGACTAGCCTTCTCACTATCCTGCTTATCTCCGCAAGAAAAGTTGAAAGCACCGTGCGACATATCTCGACCTGAACAGTGCGGCATATCCACCAGAAAAGCCGAAAGCGTTGTGCGGCATAGCTCCACGTTCCATATTCGAATTGCTGGGCTAGTTCTCCCACGGTTGTGCAGCGTATAAATCAACAGGCTATCTGGTGACGAAGTGGAAGATTCAGACAATACACAATTCACAAGAATACGCTGAACATTTCAACTTCTATGTGAAACAGAAGTGTGTAGAATCTATGGTCGGAGGTTATCTTACATGTAATTATATATATAAATTGTCCGTTACTGTTTCACAAGTTGTCATGGAGGGTAATGAGAACAAGGATTTAGGGTTCGAGTCTCGATGCTGGGTAATGATTTAGGGTTCGAGTCTCGATGGAGGGTAATGAGAACAAGGATTTAGGGATATAGGGTTCGAGTCTCGATGCTGAAGGTATGCAGACTTAAATTTAGGTTTAAGTTCTCAAAGCCAACGGTTAAAGTATGAGTTGAACTGGTTGTGTATCAACCGGACTAACATAAAGGAACTTTTGGGGTTAGAAAGTGATCGAGAGGTAGGGCGAGTTCAACTTGCTTTGTATTACCTGGATGGGCAGACAGGATTACAATGGGTTAGGTAATCAAAGAATAATTAATATTTTATTTTTAATATATAATAAATTACAATTATTATTGATATTATATATAATATAATATATGAGTTGTCTATAATGCTATTTTCTGGAGATTTCGGTTACTGAATCCGGGGAAGAAATGAGTTTAATCTTGATTTTTAGCATTTAAAATGGTTTTTTAACTGCATATTTGGATTCAGCTCCCGTAGCCATTGATTGTGCAGAAACTAGCTATCAAAATTGGGATCCCAATGAATTGCTGCCGGATTTTGACCGGAAAAATCCGCCCGAAAAACTTTCAAAAAGTCGGACAACTGCATATATATATAGTATTTTTGGAAGTTCATTAATTTATCAGTGATTTATTGAAATAACTCAATTTGTTTGATAAATAAATGTTATAAAAAATGGATT
>APFE030068615.1:17350-29856 GCA_000404065.3 Pinus taeda
ATATGCAATGAATGGACCCGATGGGATTACAAGTGATATTTGATATAATTTGAGATCCATAAAAAGAGATTTTCTAGGTAAAGTTGTGTTTTCATTAATAAATGAAAACCAAGGGAAATGTTATTTTGGCGAGGTTGTCAGGCCTGAAAGGGTTATTAATACTATTACATATGATTTCAAGTCCGACGTAAGCAGGATTTTCAATGTTTTTAATATATTTTCAATATAAAGGGAAATCACGATAGGAGGGGGATTTTGGGCAGGCCAAGGGTGGTAAGTAGTTTCACCCGATCCCATACAATGGTTGCCATGTATCCAAGCTGAGGAGAGAGAAAACCACCCTCATTGGGTGGTTAACTCCTGTATGAAAGATCCACCCAAAATGGAACTCCTGTACGAAAGATCCACCCAAAATGGATCTCAACTGTTGGATCAAGACCTCTAAGAGCAACACTGGAGATGTGATGTTGGTGTACAAGTGGACCCGATAGGAGTTATAAGGCAGAACTTATAATATTTCAAATCTGATGAATAGTGATTTGGCAGATTTTCCTATGTTTTGCGACGTTTCTCTATGTAAATAGAAAACGGCCAATTTTTGGATTTCAAAGGCCCGATGACCCATTCCATTATAGAACAAGTGGCCACCATCCTTGGAAGTGTTTAGAAATGATTTCTAATGCTTACAAAGGGATCTGAGCAGATACACGTCAGGAAGACAGAGAGCCAGAGAAGGAGAAATGAACAAACAACATAGATTAGCTTTAAAACCATAGAAACAGAGCAAACAGGGACAAGCAGCGCTAAGATAAAGAAACAAAGACAGAGAGTTAGTGAGGATAGTCTGTGTACTCAAAAGAGACTTGGGGGATCCAAGTAAAGCCTTATTGTTTTGTATATGTTGTTTGAGGCTCAAATTGAGCTCACTGTTGTAAAACTCTTTTTAGAAGACATAATAGAGAGGTCACCACTGAAGGTTGGACGAGGAGATATAGCCCAGGAGTGTTGGGTGAACTCCTTATTAAAATTGTTATGTTTATGTATGTTTTCTATTATGTTTCTCTTACTGCTTCATTGTCAATGTATTTCGCAATCTTATTGATCCATTGCGTAAAGTAACATAGGCATATCCATGCACATGAGTCTATAATACCTTAATTGTTTAAGATCATATATCAGACCAGACACATACTAACTCATCAAGAAAACTTAGACAAATGCAACCAACAATGAATATACATCAAAATGCCACTTTATGCAAATTCCCTAGATATAAATATTGAAGTGTGTGAGACTATGACCAAAAAGTGTCGTTTTACAACCAAAAAGGTGTTGTGACTATGAAATACATGTAAATATATGCCAATCAATGGTATGGCACGTACGAACACTCAAAACATATGAATTAACATAGAATGACACTTGACAACCAAGGTGACACTCAATATGATAATAAAGTAGGTTCCAAAATTCAAATGTAGTGAAATTTTGGAGGGTGTTGCAGCAACGACAACACATATCTATGGAAATTTGGTGCTATTTTATTGTGTTTTGTAGTAATTTTATGGGTGGTACTCCTAGAATAGTTCTTTGGTATTTTCTATGGAACTATTATACATCTTGTGCAAACAATTATATTATAATATACCCTGGTCAATAGAGGATATACCTCAACTTGGAAGGAATAGCAAACCCCAACCTTGTTCCTTCATAATAATTTTTTGTTATTTCATTGTTATTATCCCTATCCAAACTTGACTATTGCAAATATATTGTGGACTATAGTACCAGCATTCTGGGCATCCTATGTATGATCTCTTAATGGTATTCAAGTGAGAACATACATTGGAAGTAGATATCCTGCTTGCAATCAACATACGTAACCTTGATAAGTTACATACATCAAACTTATAAAACCTTTGTGAAGACATTATAGTGTTCTACTTTCTGTAGTAGGACATATTGAAGTTTACTTGAAGAATTAATTCATGGATCCTTTGTGAATATGATGTTGAAGATATCCTCTAAGTTTTGATGAAGCATGTTGATATTAGTTGAAGCATTGTTGGGCGCAGGATCCCCCAAGGAAATTTTTGGGGCTTAGAGCCCAGATTTTGGTCATATATTGTATCTTTGATGTAAATACTCCACATTTTGTGGGCGTAGAGTGCATAGCTTATAAATGAGTCATAGGGTTGTCCACCCTTAATTTTGTAATGTAATATCAGCTATAGAAATCTACCCATGGTCCGCAGACCATGGGATTCCATAAATATAGCGAGGCTCTAAGTAGTGAAGACATCGAAAAAGTAATTGATGATCATGGAATAGAAGCATAGAGGAAGATCTAAAGTGTAAGTTCGATTCTTTGGGTCGTAGAGTAAGAGAAGGCTCTGCAGCTATGTGTGCAGAGGCCTAGTAGTCCACAACTGAGTGCGCAGACCCCTACAGCTGAGTGCACAGGGCGAGTCGAGACTGTAATTATTGAACCATTAATAAAGAGAAGTTTTACATAAATTCTATGTATTTATTTCCTGTTTTTTGCATCAAATATATTGGGTATAAATTACATTTCTATTGTTTATATGGTGCACGAACATATATAATTGTGTAGATTAAGTGAATAGGAGTTAAAGTATTGTTTATGTGAAGTTGACTAACATCTATAAGAGGATAAGTAAGACACATAGTGTAACTTGGGGAAATAGCACAGATCACTGCCATAGCAACGTGAAATCACCTTAGCCCCTAGTTAGGGCTGCATGAAGGATAATTATAGTAGATCGCGAAGGTATCGTAGGTCAGAATAGTGCGTGAAGTGACCTACATGAAGATAGGCATAGTTGGACTAAATCGACACCTCAGACATCTTAAGGGTGCAAAAAATTAGTTCTCGCATCCCCCCATACCGCTTTGGGTGAGACTTTAGTCGGCACTCTACGAACTAATGCGAAAAGGGCTAGTAGTGTAGGGATTTGTTTGGATAATTAACTCCGAACTTGGGTCAAGCCCCATCAAGCCAACAAATGGTTCTGTTGGTGGGACCAAAATCTGCATAAGAGATGTTTGATGTCGTATCATTGGAATCCAACTAAGAAGGAAATTGAAGGTTGATTGGATAGAAGAATTCACGAGTTCGCGGCACAGCAAAACAAGAACCCGCAACTGACAAAATAAGAGTGGTTAGACTGCTACCTATACACAGAGATCCAAAAAATCTTCTTTGTGTCTTTCCCTACTAAGCTGTACGAGTGGTTCACGAAGCTAGCAGATAGCCAAGGAAGGTGGAAACTCAAAAATCCTATTGTGTGGACCCCAGAATTAGTACAAAGGTTGGAAGAATTGGAGGGTAAGATCACGTGCATCATTGATCATTGGCTTAATTGGATTATAGGAGGATTCATTACTGAGTTCGCGGTTGACACCTTAGTCAGCTACATTGAAGTAGAGTGATGCTTTCTGAAAGGACCACGAGGTAAATACATAAAGTCTTTGAATACTTTGATTAAAATTCTATTAAGTGAAAAGAGGGTTATGCAATTACCTTGATGTTCAGAGCTACCCAAAGTGGAAAAGCTTACTAGAATGAAGGAAGTAAGGTACCAGAAAATAGCCCCTTGATTTCACCTCTGCGAGGGGATGAGGAAGAGATCGTGAAGGTCTCACCATGAAGTGATACCCATCTGATAAGGCAAAGAATTCCACAAATATCACCCCCACCCACACTACCACGAGCTTCACCACCATCACCTCGATCTTCAACCATACCACCTCTGCCACAACTACGATTCAATATGGCAAGCATGATAAAGTTGCATGTGTTCAAGGGATTGGGAAATGAGGATTCATACCAATTTTGGTTCATTGTAAGAGTCATATGGGAAGAAGGAGTTATAGATGACAATATAAAAAAATCAACATTGGATAGCACCCTGTAGGACCATGTTGACCTAGTGTATTAAGCACTCCAATGATAATCCAAATGTTGGAATCACGAATATCCAAGTAGCGCTAAATAGAGAATTTAGCAAGCCAAAATCTGAAGCACAGTCGATCATTGGATTCAAAGAAATCACAATGCTACCAGATGAGACTCTTTGGGAATTGGATCAGAGACTAAAATGTACGATTTGTGAAGCTAATATGAATCTTATGGATGGGTAACATTGCGAATGGTTTGTAGCATTGCTACGCCACATTTAAGGAGCGAGCTATTGTAGCAGAGGTTAACGACTCAGGCAGAGGCCTTATAAATTGCAAAGAGGTTGCATGAGACCCCACTGCAGGATCCTAATTTGGGAGTTTAGCAGATCCACACGTAGCTAAAGAATTTATGCCTTGAGATGCAGAGTCTGAAATAGGATAGGATAGCCCAACTAGAAGTGCGTGAAGAGGTGTGGTGCGTAAAATTCAAATGTCAAGGTCATGATAAGGACCATTTCCTAGTTTTCACGCAATACCTCACGAGAGGAGGACCAATGTCGCTAAGGCTGGAAGCACAAGTAGGACCTAGCATGGCGCTTGATTTATGGCATGTGATTTGTTAAATAGGTGGAAAACATGCTACGGAAAATTGTCATTTGTTACAGAAGTATACACATAATTCACAACAATTGTTTTGTAACTTTTGTAAGTTGGTGGGACACGATGAGTGCACTTGTAGAAGCTATGAGTTGATGATGTATAGAACTCCCACATATAGAGTTCAGGTCAAATCATAGCCACTAGACTAGAATGAATGAGTAGCGCAAACAGGATTTCAGTGACGCGGACGAGGCCGAGGCAGAGGAGGACCTACAAGAGGTCGCGTTCCATCGATATGCTACAATTGCAGAGGGCTAGGACATTATGCCCATAATTGTATGAATATGATGCAGCCATCATGTTTATATTGCACATTTTTTTATCATGAAATGAAAGATCTTCCTACATTGATAGCTAGGATACGCGACAAAGGAGTGCTACCACCTCTCCCAACTCAGAACCTATAGATGATGAGGTTTGAGCTGTGGGAGGAAGATCCAAATGTGAACATTGTGCTCCAAAGTGGAATCGTGATGAGAGATGACAAAGGAAAATAGCCAGAAGATAGTACTTGGTTTCGTAAAGATTCGACGAAAGAAGCAGAGTTCGATTTGGAGCGCACTTTGGAAACATTCATGGAAGCTAAGAAGATCTTCGTTGATTCCTCCACTTCAGGAAGCAAAGATAGACTGGAGCTGGAAATGAACCCATCTATGCTCACGACATTCCTGTAAACATGCATGAAGTTACTGCGTGACAGTAAGGCTATAAAAGGATTATAGGAACTCATTAATAGATGTGTTGGGACCGCGCCAAGAGAACTGCGTGTAATCATGAAGATTATAAAACACAAGACAAGAACGGGAAGAGATATGCGGTTAACCGTGCAGATTGGAGAATATGAGATGGATCAAGTAATTATGGATTTAGGATCGGATGCGAATGTTCTACTGAAGTAGACATGGGAACGAATGGGGAGACCTATTCTACAATGGTCTCCTATTCAACTTTGAATGGTGAACCAACAGAAGATAATACCCATGGGTCGATGGCAGGGAATCACTGTAGATATTGAGGGAGCGAGCGTGCTGGCAGAGTTTGAAGTGATAGAGATTGTTGATGACAATAATCCCTACCCCGCGCTCTTAGGAATTGATTGGGCCACTGACATGAATTGGGTGATTAATTTGAAAAAGCGGAAAATGGTTTTTGAAAAGAGGTCACTACGCATAGTTATACCCCTGGACCCTATTGAAGGATTGTGCTATATAGATCCGGTACACGAATATGAAAGTGATAATAATTTGGACTGCATATATAAAATAACAGTGTTAAACCAAGACTGGGTGAATCCCACTACAGATGGAAGGATTCCATGGGAACGCAAAAGCTCCTATACATCAGCTTCAGATAAGGAAATGGAGAGATGACAAAATCAGTTACATGAGGTGACTACACTAAATTGTAAAATGATGACAAGGTCATTGCACTATGTATTGATAGAAGTAAGAGACCTGTCTACTTATGATGAGTGCCCGTGGCTGGAGGAGCCCATCCCCATCACCGATCATTTGATTCACAGAATTACCCAGCTCCATTGCAAAGGGGAGGATCCAACGAATATCTCAGACAGTAAAAGTGATAATTTTGCCATCGCAGAGGCCATGAAGAATAAATTCAAGCTAGAGGATAAGAAAATAAGGTACGTGATCTCTAGCATCAACAAGGTGGTGGTCAAAGTCACGACAAAGATACTGACTGGGAAGGTTATGCGGAAGTGCTATGTAGATGAGGTGCCTATGTCGGTGGTTGCACTTGCCGCGCAATGCACAAAAGGGGTCCAATTTAACTAGGCAGATTACTTGTGCAGAGAGTTCCTAGAAAATTGTCGTGAGGCACAAGAGCATGGGAGGACTTTCCACTATGCATGGATTCTGCTGTCCATAGTTCTAGTGACTTGGGAATTGCCCGAGGACAACCAGTTCCTGCAATATATTCTGAAAGCAGTGAATTACACTTCGCTGTGGGAAACCAGAGATGCGCAGAGAATCAAAGACAACAAAATATTATGGGTGTTCATGGAGATGAACATTAGAATGGGGATTAATCGCAAGGCATGGTTATCACCCGTGGTTTATAATAGTTTTCAGAGCTTTACATAGTTCAACGTAGACTTTCATCACGTGTACATCAGGGCGAAGAAGGACCCTGCAAAGGCATACAAGGAGCTACCTTATCTGGTGACAGACGATGTCATATTCATCATGCTTGAGTCATGGTCGTTGCAGTGGCACGCTCTAGCTAGCTTCGTGGTTGAAGCAGAGAAGTCTACTGCACAGAGGAAGAATGAGGAAGAAACACTACAGATGGCACAGTTGGTAGAGAAGAGAAGGAATGAAGCAACAACAACCAAGGCGCAGGAACTGCGCGATGCTGCGAAGGCAACATAAGAGGAACGGAAGGTAGCAGAGAAAGAGAACAAAGGCCAGAAGTCGCCTTCACCTAAAGAGGAAAAAGATTGAGAGGAAGGTGGCGTGGACCCACAGATGGCATCCACACAATTGAAATGAAAGCGCCCAAGAGAGCCAGTGGGGCCATGGAAGAAGTTGAAGGCCTCAAAGACTTCTTTCGACTCGATCACCCTCACTAAAGGGGATCTACATGACATTGGGGAGACGGTGAGGGACATCACTGTAGAGGCCCTCCAACAATTTGCAGAGGAACACCAAACAGTGTTGGGGGCCCTCTAAGCATCGATACAGGAGTTGCAAGTGCACACTCCATAGGCTGGTACTGTGTCAACCAGCGTTGTGCTAGGCACTACCACGGTTGAAGAAATGTTGCGCGCTTGCATGACCAACACCATAGTGATGCTGGAGGAAGCACTCATGACCGAAAATGAGGCCAAAAGATCTATGGTCATTGGATTAAAGGAGATCAAGATAAACATGGCTGTGCTTCCTCAGGAGACGCTCTATGTTTTTTAGGACGGAGTTACTGCAGAACTGCGAGCCAAGGAGGGTCACGGGTTCTAGGTCATGAATGAATAGTGCGTCAACATCGAATAGTTGAGCCTGCAATGCACAAACATATATAACTATGTAGATTAAGTGAATTTGAGTTAAAGTATTTGTTTATACGAATTTGACTAACATCTATAAGAGGATAAGTAAGGCATGCAGTGTAACTTTGGGAAAGAGTGTAGATCGTTTCGATAGCAGTGAGAAATCACCTTAACTCCTGGTTAGGGGTATGGGAAGGACAATTATAGCAAATCACAAAGGTATCGAAGGTCAAAATAGTACGTGAAGTGACCTGCGAAGATACGCACCGTTGGACTAAATTGACACCTCAGACATCTCAAGGGTGCAAAAACATGGTTCTAGCATCCCCCCATACTGCTTTGGGTGAGACTTCAGCCTGTTCTCCACGGGCTGATGCCGAAAGGGCTAGTAATGTATGGATTTGCTTGGATAATTAACTCCGAACCTGGGTCAGGCCCATTCAAGCCAACAAGCATGATAGATACTTGTTAAGGGAACATTGAAAAGTATTATTGAAGCATTGCCTTGAATCCCTTCTTGATAGATTAGAATATGATCTTACAACATGGTTACGACAAACTTGAAGCCACCATTTCGAAAGACATCTTGGATAGTTTTGAAGAAGGATAGGGAGTTTTTTTGGAGCTATTCTCAAGGAATTTTAAAGAACTACTTAGGACTATATTGAAGATCACTTGAAGAAGACTTGAAGAATGCTAGGAGTATATTTAAATATTTTTGGTAACAAACTTGAGGATGCTATTGAAAATATCTTAGTGAAACACACTTGGACACCTTTTAGAGTCGTCTATTATCAACATTAAATACATATGAAGAAACAAATATTGGAGACTTTTTGTTTTAGACATGAAGTTGGAGAAAATGTTGAAGATAATTATGAAGACCCTTTAGAGACATTCTTGAAGCCTTTGGATATATCTTTAAGGACTTGTGGAAGGATATATTGGAATCCTTGAAGCATTGAATCCACCTTGAATAACTGAAGAATATTAAGAGGATTGGAGTCCTCACATGAGGTGTGAGCTTTGTGGAGAAGTAGGTTAGAGCTCAAATTGTTGAGAGGATAGGAGTCCTCAAGAAGACCAAGTTTGAGCTTGGTATAGTACAATATGGAGCCTAGTTTGTAATTGAATATTGGAGTCTTCATCTAGGGTTGAAGCCCTAAAAGAGATATAGGTATAGGTGTGGAGATTGGAAATTTAATTTTTATTACAGAAATAGAGTCCTCATCACTTTTATTAGTATAATTATTCTTTTGTTGTACATTTTTTATGTTTTTTAATTAATGATCTTAATTGGAAAATTTTAAGAATTGAAAAGAAATATTGATTCATCCCTCCTATCAGTATTTCTAATAGATGAAGAGAACATCGTTCGTGCTGAAGCAATAATTAGTCGATTGTCTATAATGCCAGAAACTATGTTCCATTTAGTGGTTAACGAGATAAGTTTTGTTGTTTCATGGGACAAATATATTTATCTATCATAGAAAATCTTGTTATAGGTTGATCAAATCAGAAGCTTGCTAGGTCCAAGACATAATTTTTTTGTTAGTGTTAAACACATACATGTCAGAGGCAATATGAAAGATAAACATTAGATTTCTTTTCTTATTCATAATGATACATATTTATAATACATAGGAGTGACCCTTGGTTTCATATTCCAAGTGGTCCCTTGGACTCCCTTTGTCTATTCAACTTCCACACCAACACTTAGAGGATTAGGTATCCAACGTTCCCCCCATTAATTTGAAGGGTTATGTATGAGTCTGAGAAGAGAGTTGTAATAAAAAACATGAAAAAATGCATGGTAGAACTAGGTTGAATGTGCTCTCTGAAATTTTGTTATAAAGGGAGGTGGTTTAAGGATGACCGCCAACAATTGAACTCTTAGCGCAGTTCCTAGAACTCTTCCAGATTTGGCAAGAAGCTAAGGTCTTCTACTAGAGGAAGTGCCCCTAATATTTTGAAGAGGGAAACCTTCAACCATGAAAGGGAGGTCTCACCCCGCATAAAAGGGAGAACCTCAACCTAAAAAGGGAGGTCTCAACTTGTGATGGTTTAAGGATGACCAACAACTATGGAATGCTTAATGCAATTCCTGGAACTCTTCCAAAACTAGCAAGAAGATGAAGTCTTGTGCTAGAGGAAGTGCCCCAATTCTTTGAAGAGGCATCACCAACTTAAGGCATGCTCAGGGCCATCTTTGTATCTAACTACAACTCTGAATCTATTATGGTAGGTCAAATGCTCAGGCTCGCTTGATGTGGCTTTGAAGCTTGTAGAAGACAATGATTTCCCTCCCTATCAGATACAAGGTGAGATGATGGAGAAAAATCAACTGCAATATTGTTCAATATTTGAGAAAAAATCATGTTGTATGAGTGAAATATCTTCATGGTTGTTGAAGCCCATTGCCAAGAAGAGATCCATCCAAGATGAATCTTTGTTCTTGTAGAAGGTTTGTTTCTGAAGCATCTATTTAAAGAATGACTGGTTTTATGATAGTTATTACATGGATGAAGATCAAAACAATGATCTTTCACATGGCCAACTTGGTCACAATGTTGGCATTTAACATTCTGTTGTTGCTGCTATGGAAGAGGGCTAGAATATGAAATAGCTAAAGGTGAATTTTCATGAAGGAATCCAACACTCTGAAAATGGATGGGCTTTGAGTAATCTAGAATATGAAAGGAAACCTCCTTATCATATCCGAGACCTATTTTGTGCTTGCTATAGATAATCTCTTCCCAAGGTTTGATTATTTTCTTGGGAAGTGAAAGATGAATTTCTACATCTACATGTACAACTACTGCTTCATTTTGAACTATATCTAAATCAATTGTAACATGATTGAATTGTTGATGGTGGGCGTTTGTTTCAATGTTCTGAATAGAAACAAGTTTAGAATGATGACTCGACTATTGTAATTCCTCTTGCTGTAGCTATGATTCAAGATGCAAAAATTCAATGTTTTCTTTTGCATTTTGGAGACAAATATTAATATCGGAAAGAGTGATTTTACTGATTTTTACCATCCCATCAACACTGGAATGTATCAAAGTATTTAATAACTCTAATGCACCATCAAGTCTGGTCCTCGATAATTTGTGGGAACTTATCAATTTTACTTCATTAATTTAGCAATGTAGTGATTTTATGATAAATGGATAAGAAGATAAACAGTGTTACGATGAATGCTGCAAAATAAACTTGGTTATTTGGTGGTCAAGGACACTATAAGAGATGCGGCAATAGGAGTAAGCCCAAGGCGTGTTACAATGCACACTGAACAAAGTGAGTATAAGCCTAAGATGGAGAGATAACATGCCTATGAAAGAGAAGATACAACTCATCCTTGGCCAGAAAACCTCCACAGACTGATATAACTTGAAAAATTGGTCCAAGGTAGTAGGATAATGAGAAACTTGTTCTACGGAAAGAAATTCGTACCTTCGCAAATGCAGATATGATCAAGCAAGAGAAATTTTGGCTAGCTGGTCAATATTAATTCATCCCTCCAAGAGGTAAACTCGGTCAATCATATAAGGAAAAACTTGTTCCTTTAAATAAAGAACTCATCCTTTTATACTTCAATGAACTTGGCCTTTAATGAGCTAATATTTGACTTTTGAACTCTATATTTCTCTCAGAAATCATCCCTTCATAGGCCTTTTAATGCTCCAAGAATTTGTAGGAACTTCACTCCTCAATGGAACATCAAGTGCAATAGTTACATCGAAAGAAATTTGAGATACCTTTATATGATGTCCTTTGTGTTCCCTTTAAGATAAGTGTGATGACCTCCTTTTCTTGTATCATCTAATTCAAAATTCACTACCTTTGGCTCTGCAATCACCATCATCTTTGTTATTGGTTGCCTGCAGATTTGTTGTGCTAAGCTTCACAATTGAAGAAATGAGATCGATCTGAGTGTTGGATATTATTTGGTCTTAGTGGGGATACCTATGTGCTTGTCTGGGTGGTGAAATATGGGATGATTCCATAAAATCCATGAGTAGATTGATGTGCATTCCTTAATTGGCTTTTGAAACCAAAGCGTTTTTTAGTGATTTCAGCAGTCTTTGAGTTGGACAGGTTTCAGAGAGACTAGTATTATAGAAGCAAGATGGTGCTACAAAGTGGCAATGAAGTTCGACCAGCAAGATTCGTGTTCAATGAGTGTTACCAGGAATAGTGTCCACTCGGATGCTGCTATTCCCACTAATATGGGTGGATATCGTAGAAACAAACAATTAAAGTCTACTATTGTTTTCTTTTATGAAAATAGACAAGAGGAGAACCAAGAAGACCAACCTGAGTCTTGTGCTTGATTTCCTCTCCTTCTTGATAAAGCTTCACCGCTTCTTCTTCATCTACCCAGCTTCAAAAAGAACCTATGGAATCACAACAAAATAGTACTATCGAAGAAACAAAAATCTAAATTCATAACTAATACAGGATCAGATGTGTATTAACCATATAAATGCATATATAAACAAATACACAAGAATATGGAAGAAAACAAGAATAGTTTTATTAAGATGAAAAGTAGCAAGAGGATTACAACCATATGCTCTAACCCAGCATCATCCTCCAGCTAGGAATCCCTTCTTCACCTCAAGCAAAGCTCAGATCACCCAATACTATGAATGTACACCAGAAAACCAATAGCACTTCTCTATAAGATACAAAATTCCAGCCTCTGGATCTCTGCGATGGGGGATCCATATATAGATGATTACAGAGAGGTGAGTCATCTTCTGGGATCTTGATTAGTGTCCTCTCTCTGATAGTTCCTTCTTCCACTTGGAAAATGATGATCTCTTACTCATCCCTGGTCGAAAATAGAGAGGCAAGTGTTAGAGGGGAAGCTTCTGGAAGATTCCATGATCTTCCACCTCGCATTTTT
>APFE030068615.1:34877-81246 GCA_000404065.3 Pinus taeda
AGAGGAGAAGGGACTAGGATTTCCTCCAAGGGGAAATCCTTGGTTGGTAGACTCCATTTTCTCAACCTGAAGACCAACAGGGGAATTTGTGATGTTATTTCGATCAAAATAATTTTTTAGACGCTTTGACACAACTTGTTTTTTCAATTTTAAAGAGTCGAGAAAAAACAAAAGATGACTCTAGTCGCCTTCGATTTTTATTGAGCCTGAAGTGACAAGTGCTCAGAGGACCTTTTCCTTTAAGGAGTCTGAAAAGGAGAAAAATGGACTTATTTGGAGATGTAGGCAGAGAGGATTACCAAACCAATTGCAAAACTGCAAAATACTTTTTACGGTACGGCAATCAATCTTCCTGAATGCTGTGTTCAGTGCATTGCGATCGATAGGGTGGCAGACACAACTTCCTAAGGATAAAGGATGCAGCCTATTGTGGTCTCCCAATATATACTCGACGGTACGTGGGAGCACAAGTCGATACTGGCACTTGCCGTCTCAGAGTGGAGGAATCACCTGACCAACACTGAAAACACCAGTTACCAAGTTTTACGACACCGGAATACGTCTCTAGCCTAGACCTCTAGATGTTGTGCATTAAGTTCCAAAGCATTGTTAGATTCATTGATTTTATTTTAAGTTGATCTTGCTTAACAATTTGCCTTTCAGGTTCACCGTGTGATGTGTATATAATTCCTAGCATGCAGTCTAAGATGATAAACAAACGTTTAATCTTATTTCAGCAATGAAAATCCTAGCTACTAAGGGAAGAAAGTCAAGAATATTTTCTTCACAGAGCACATAGCACACGCTAAATGCACAGTCCTAAATCAAACCAAGCAATCAAAATGCAAATGCACATGCATGTATTTGTTTTCAGCCTTCTTAATCTATGAATGATGTTAAGAAATCTATGTGCAAATCTGAATTACTTTTAAAGGGACAGTACTCAACAAAATTCTTTTTCAAAATGAAGTGAAAGCAAGAGAGACACTTTGCGATTTTGAAATGAAAATTACTTTTCGACACTTTAAAACTACTAATTCAAATCCTATGCAATAGTAACTGTATAATCGACCATCAAGAAAAATGGGATTGTTTCCTAAAACTGAAAATGACAGCTACAATGCTTTCAAATCTAGAGATGACAGTTCGATTATGCTACTTTTTTGCAAAAGAGAACTGAAAATGATGCACAATACATAAAAAACACTTACAGTTCTTTGCACTAAGGAGGCGGAATAATGTAAGAGAAGGGGGTTTTTACAGAAGTACACTGACTACAGATAGCAAAACTCATGAATAGGACTGAAAATAGTGAGAAAAAACCACAGTATGAGGGTAAAGTTAACCCTCCCTAACCATCGCACCTGTTACACAGTGAAACCAGTATGAAGCGCACCTACTGCACTCGGGAAGTGCAATGCATACAGACTGCCTTGAAGGTAGGGTGCAATGGTACCAGTGCGGGACTTTAAACATGTTTTCACTCAGTTTCCAATCTAGTTCAGATGTTTAGGCCGAGTAAGTAATGTTCAGTGTATGTAAAACACAAGGGCGATTTAAGAGGTTACTAGAGCCACCACTTAGGGCAATTAGATTGCTTGCAGATCTATTGTTTAATTCATAAACAAAACCCATAAATAGACTGAAGCAGCATTAATCTACTTTGCATTTGTATAACAAATGTAGTTTGAAGGCTAGCTGGCTTGACTTTAGGCTCCGTCTGTAAGTTTATAAAAGAAACAAGGATAGATAGGCTAACAAACAATCTAGTCGCTCCCCAGTGGAGTTGCCATTTTGTTACCGAGAATAGTGTCCACTCGGATGTTGCTATTCCCACTAAGATGGGTGGCTATCTTAGAAACAAACAAGTAAAGTCTACTTTCCTTTTCTTTTATGAAATAGACAAGAGGAGAACCAAGAAGACCAACCTTAGTCTTGCGCTTGATTTCCTCTCCTTCTTGATAGAGCTTCACCGCTTCTTCTTCATCTGCCCAGCTTCAAAGAGAACCTGTGGAATCACAGCAACATACTACTATCGAAGAAACAAGGATCTAAATTCATAACTAATACAGGATCAGATGTGTATTAACCATATACATGCATATATAAACAAGTACACAAGAATATGGAAGGAAACAAGAATAGCTTTATTAAGATGAAAAGTAGCAAGAGGATTACAACCATGTGCTCTGACCCAGCATCATCCTCCAGCTAGGAAGCCCTTCTTCACCTCAAGCAAAGCTTAGATCACCCAACACTATGAATGTACACCAGAAAACCAATAGCACTTCTCTATAAGATACAAAATTCCAGCCTCTGGATCTCTGCGATGAGGGATCCATATATAGATGATTACAGAGAGGTGAGTCATCGTCTAGGATCTTGATTAGTGTCCTCTCTCTGATAGTTCCTACTTCGACTTGGAGAATGATGATCTCTTACTCATCCGTGGTCGAAAATAGAGAGGCAAGTGTCAGAGGGGAACCTTCTGGAAGATTCCTTGATCTTCCACCTCGCATTTGTGTCCCTTTCATTTGTCCATTCCTGCCCATCGCACCCTACAGAGGAGAAATTCAATATGCATCGCACCTTGTACACTGGGAAGGTGATATGCATCGTACCCTCTGCATTGAGCTTTCAGTATGGTCCAATTTTGACAATTTATGAGCAGTTTTCAGTGGAGAACTTCTGGGAGATGATGTAATCAACTGACCTTGTTCCTTTAGGCAGTGAAGCAACACTTTTAGGGACTTAGGAGCCCTCAGTTTATGGACATTTATGATTGGGGTTGAAGTGCCCAAAAATGTCTATAACAATGAGGAGGGAAGTGCTCTCTGAAAATGAAGAACAATTCTTGAAATAGAACTATGCCTTGTAAAACTGGTAGGAAAGGCACTTAACGTTGGATTTATTTATCTACACAAATGTGACAAAATGGTCACATAAAAAGTGAAAGAGATAGGAAAAGTTAAGGGAGCGCCTGAGTGGCTCAATTTATCAGTGTGGTCTTTGGGGCCTTCGAATTCTAGTTTAAACCGAAGGTGTAAGGAGAACGGAAATAATAATATTGGGGGAGAAAATTGGCTAGAGGAAAGCATTGGTGCTATTATTGATGATCCACTATAGGGAAATGTTTATCCTGTTGGTATGGTAGCAGTGTCAGAGATGGTAAGAATAATGTCACAGATATACAGAAGCCTGATTTTATCTGGCTAGGTCATATGGTAAATAAGCCATGCCTTCAAAGTAGTTGTGAGATAATGGAGGAAAGAAAAAACAAAACAACATTGAAATCAGATGAAAGCTCAAATCAGAAATATGTTAGTTTAGCATCATATCAAATTGATGATCCACTGGCCAACTCATAGGCTCCTCTTCATTTATATTTACCTTCTATTCCTTGACATTCATCTCCTCTAGGCAAACCACCTCTTGTCTCCCCCATTGTATGAAGAGACCAAACCAGTCTTTCTTCTGAATCTGGTATTGAAAATTCGATGGTAATTTAGGTGCCGGTTTCCTGCCAGAGGTTCTTCACGATACTGTGGCCCTTACCAATTATGTTATCCACCAATGACATTGGGCATAGAATGGGAACGGAAACTATTGAGGATAGTGCTGAGGAGATTCGAGGCGTGGCAAAGTCAGATAAACCGTTGCAAATACACTAGGCATATAAAAACGTTTGTTTATAGGTTAGTGTGTAGATATTAGACCAATCAATATTCAAGGCAAAATCGGGTATCAATTCTCATGGAATAGGTCAGAATACACAATGTTGTTCAAATTAGGACCAACGTATTTCATGAGGGAGTGTTAGTGCAGTTGATTCATGGAAAAATAGCCAAGGGACTTAAAACTGTAGAGAATATGGTAGAGAATTAGGATCAAAATGGCAAGACTAAAATTCAAAACATGCATACTTAGGTGGAGGCCACAAAACTAGTGGCTCAAATTAGAGTAGGGTAGGATATCACCCACTCTGATACCATGTTAAACACATACTTGGTGGAGGCAATATGAAAGATAAACATTAGATTTCTTTTCTTGTTCACAAGGATACATAATTATAATACCTAGGAGTGACCCTTGGTTTCATATTCCAAGTGGTCCCTTGGACTCCCTTCAGTTGTTTAGCTTCCACACCAACCCTTATAGGATTAGGTGTCCAAAAGTTAGCTATGATTCCCATCTCCTCAATTGGTAGATGACCACTTGTAAGTGGTGTCGGGGTTAGGGGCGAAGGATCAAGATCCATACTTGAAAAATTGTCTTCAGCTTCCTTTTCTCTATTTTTTATCTATCTTTCATCTTCATGAGAGTGTTTCTCTAATCTCTCTTGTGCTAACCATTCTTATCCTTATTTCCCTTTATCATTTACCTACTTCTTTTTTTCTTCTTCCTCTCTTTGTGTTATTTCTCTTTCTTCTTTCACTTTATATTCTCCTTTTTCTTTCTCCATTTTTCCCCTTTACATTTCTAGAAGTTGGTATTCCTTCATCTTCTTTTGTTTTTATATTTTGTTTGCTTCTTTTTCCCTATCCCTTTATTGAGCAACCTTTTTATGTTTGGTGTCTTTCTCATTTGTACATTATCTAGTGGTGGGTTTAGCACTATTTTTTTCTTGAGATCAATTGGATTTTTTATGAGCATCCATGACCACTACAATATTATAGACATTCTTGATTTTCTCTTCATCCTGATTGGTTTTCGATGTATATGGCCACCTATATTTCAACTTAGAGCAATGAGATACTACCATACCTATTGGATTGTACCTATGGAAGTTGAGTTCCTAAAATTTGAAGTATTGAAGTTGGCAACTTTGGCCAATACTTCTTCATAACTTTTTATGTAATATGTTCCTAAATAGAAAGGGTAGGTAGGCCATGGCACTTTGTTTGTGCATGCTAACATTCCTCCAACTCATGTGTCCACTAGATATGCCACTTCATGTAGAATCTCTTTGTTAGTGATGGATAATGGGAGTTGAAGTGGGGGTTTGCATGCTCTTAATGATTTTATGTATGTGGCATTAGGTGGTGCATACCAATCTACTACATCTTGCAGCACTACCTTGGCATGGTATGATTTGCAAGGTGAGTCACAGTTGAAGAGGATGCAAAATAATGGCAACATAAAAGCTTCAACTATTCTTGCATAAGATGTTCTATAATCATTTTCCCATTGTAGTGGATGTGTATTGGTTGAATCCCAAGAGAGAAATTCCATTTATATCAAAATGCCTCAATTTCAAACCTAGAGCACAGACTGCCAAGAAGATATGATGACATGTAAAACTCTCATTCTTTTCTTGCTTTTGGATTTTAGGCTTCACTTACTTTGGTTTGAATAAAAGCTACTAGAATTTATGCCTTGATTACACTTTTTTCTTGGGTGAAAGTATACATCAACGACACCAGAATTTCTTCAATGTATTTTCATTAGGCCTGCCTTAGAGTTGGTTGAATATAGCCATGATTAGCTCATATACTCCCTTCACCAAGTTATTCTTATAAACCCCATCGGCCTTACTCTGCAACTTTTTTTGGGTCTTGCCACCAACGTTTTAGGATTTATTTTCTACTTAATCCAAAATTGTCGTAACAATTTCCCATGATTTCCACTTGATATCTGTGAAATTCATAATATTGAGTGATTCCATGGTATGTGAACATCATTGTATCTTCACCATGGCTATCTCATATGGTCATATATCTAACATCAATACACTTTAGAATCCATTCAACAGTCTCTCCACAAAGGGGATGTGATGCAACATTGTTTAACCAAGAACTTTTGACATTTTGATACATGTGAGAGTCCTATTCCCCCATAGGAAATTCCTTCCTGACTAGTGAATGATATATTCTTACTAGGTGAATGAAATGGAATTTTTAGTAAAACATATAATCTCTATGTGTGAAAGAACTGAGGTAACATGGTTTTCCTCTTCCTTTGTGATTTATTTCCCAGTCCACTTCTTTGGGGGAGAAATTTCTCCAGATGATGATGAGATGTTGAAACTTTGTTGATCTGATAAACCTGATATATCAAATATATTCATCATGGTGACAATGTTAGGAAAATAATTAAATTAAATGTATAGTGCAGGAAAGTTATACTTTCTATTGTAAGGCAAGGTGTTCTCGCACAATGAGACGATCCATACTAGGAATATATTATCTGCAATGAGGAAACATACATCATGATAAGGTATATCTCACCAAAATTAATTAGTATAGATTGTGTGAAAGGCTTCTCCTGTTGCACTAGGATAACAAGTAGACTAAAATGTAGACTTGCATTGTGGTGTATATGGGTATTTACTATGTAGCACCACCAAACATTACAACATAGCTTGTATACGTGGAATGGATCATTTTTCATAGGGTCAAGTTAGACAATAAATAAGGGTTACAATGCAAAAAAGTGCTAAAGGAATGAGTCGCACAAAGAGAGAGAATCTAGGTAGAAGAGAAGATAATAGAGGGCAACAAAAAAATGGGCAATGTGACTAAGTGTTTGAGGAAAATAAAATATTATGGCTATATATGAATGTGGAAGGTAGAAGGTCAAGGTTGTGCGAGATATTAGGTAACATTCAAATAACTAACCAAACAAATGATTATAAGGATCTGAGAATAGGTCTTAGCTCACATGTGGCATGAGAGCTTTGGGATCAGGTTGAGAATTACATCTTTGGACCATAGTCAACATTATTAGGTCATGTAGTGCTGAGGAGTGAGAACACTAAGTGAGAAACTCTTTAAATGTAAATGGAGTGGGATTGACAATTTTTATAGAAATCCCACACATGTTAGTGCATTAAGTGGCCAGTGAATGCTCTGTCGCAAGGTGAGATGTGACAATGCTTAGAGAATGTGATGTGCTAACAACGTAAGATGTTATATGCTATATTTCCATGTTGCATCACACTACACTATGAAAGTCATATGTGGCATGCAACTCTCGAGAGAGATTAAGTTAAATATTTCCTTTACTCACTTACTAGGGTGTGAAGAAAGGTTTGATGAGTTTGTCACATAGTTTAGTTAAGGGGACTCCAAATTTTGGTTCTTATAAAAAAAAAATTGGGGTTTTTGTAGCTACAATAACAAGTAGCTAATATTATTAGTGATTATGTTTATGATAGAAAAAATTGGAATAATCAAGTGGAACATTCTTTTAAAATGACACTTTTGTAACCACTTTATAGCTCAACAAAAAATGATACCCATCTTGAAAATGGATTTTTTTTCTTTACAAAAGGCACACCAAATGTTGTCATAGGATTTGTTTTCCTTATCTCCTAAATCTACTCCCATGGTGCCACAAGACAATGTTCACAGAAATAGGAAATTCCAAGTGCTAGTAACTAAATCAAAATGTTTCCTTGTACCCAAGGAACTTCAAGCTCATCATAAACACTAGAACCTCATGATTTTTTTTGACGGATTATTATAGAACAATGGTGTACATATGAGGTGGTAGTACTACAATAAACCACACATTGTAGTAAGCAACTTGTGTTAGGGTCCAACCCTAAACCCCTTATTTATGTAATAGGGTTGAGTCATACTTATAGTTAGTTAAAGAGTCAAAAAAGCTCATATTAATAATTGTAAGTGGTTGACCCGCATTTAAAGAAGGGACCATAGTTAGTTACAAATGGGCCATGGTAATATATAGATGGTATTAATAAGAACCATGGTACTGACCCATGGTATTACATGTATGAATCCTATATAAAGGATAGAGACTCCCCTTGAGGAGCGTCGTGTCTTATTTGTAATTGAGCCCATCTCCATTGGAGGTTGCCCCCTTGAAGAGGCAAGTGAACATTGCTTTCCTTTCTGAATAATAAAATACATGTTGTTATTTCTTATTGTTCTATGTTATGGGTATATTTTTTCACATATTTGGTATTCTGGTATCTTCTTGTAGGTCAAGAGCATAACAAGTGGTGTTAAAGTACTTTGCAGGGCCAGTGGGATCTCCATTTTTAGCAGAATTGTTTTTTGCTAGAGAAGTGTTCTAGCATCTTTAAACCATGGCATCTATTGTTGAGTGCACAAACCTATGGATTTGGGGAGGCATGCATGTAGGAAATACAAGAGGTGGTCACGCTTGTTGGACTCCCTTGTAACCCCTGTGGGTACCCCTTTGAGTAGTAGCACATTAGACATAACCATGCATGGACTATCTTCCAAGTACCCTCTGGGTATATCAAAAGCCAACTAGGCTCTCTTGAAAGCTCACCATAGATAAACCATCGGCCATCTTGCTACTACAGTACACAGAGAACAACACTAAGGGAGGTTACTCGCATGTACAATAGGGTAGTTAGGTTGTACGACTAAGGGTATGATTGATCCTCCTTGGTTAGTGCCCTAAAAGATTGGGCGAGGTACTACTATCATACCCTTATGTATATTGCGATCTGTAGCACCTGAGACTCCTTGAGACCATAGTTCCCTTATCCTACATCATCTTTGCCAAATCATATCTAGCAGGTTGGGTTTTGTCGCAGCCACAACAATCAGTTCCGCCATTCAAATCTATTTGATCCTCCATTCAGATATATCAAATCTGCCAATTAGATCTATCAGATCTGCCATTTAGATCCAATAGTTTTGGTTCTGTAGCAGTCACAACAATCAGATCTGCCATTTAGATCTAGCAGTAGGGGTTCGATCACTACCAAATTCCTACTCATACTCTTTAGTTGAGGGTTTCACCGACAGATCTGACTATTTGTGTGGTTCCTATAACTAGGCATGATTCTTGCAGGACATTAGGTAGAATTAAATTTTACGGGAATCAGCTACTACATTATTCCTAAGCGAGGAGTAAAACTCCTTTCGGAGTAAAAAAATAAAAATAAAATAAAATAAAAAAATCTAAGACCCTCCCGAGACACTTATAGGAGTCTTAGCCCATAAGAATTAGGTCGACGGGCTAAGCAAGGTGGTACCATTCACTTGTCAGCATCAAAATTTTGGGTGGTCCCAATTTTTTTCACAGTAATGAAAAGTGCACCAGATCTATGCATGGTACAAACCAGAGCTCAAGCTATGGCCAATGAGAATATAGACACCCTTGAACAAAATTTGGAGGCATTAACAAAGTAGATCTAGACCTTAAATGACACAATCAAAAAGGGAAAGTTGGGGGAACAATCAGAGGCATATGATTTTAATGAAAACCTTGAGGGTGAGTCTAACCATTCTCTTCACTTCTATGGAAACCACCAATAGTCCCAGCCTCGACCACCCAAGCTGGACATGTATAAATTTGATGGCTCTCATTCGGCCATGTGGCTAGCACAAATGGAGCAATATTTCACATTGAATCACATCAGAGATGATGTGACTAAGCTAAGTGTGGGAAGCCTGTACTTGGACCAAGAAAGATGGCAATGGTGGCAATCGTATCAAATCTACTATGCAAGGCCAATGACTTGATAGATATTCTCAAAAGACATTTCTAATCGCTTTAACCATGAACCTAACGTTTTGGGACGTCTTACTAAGCTATGATAGGCAGGCAGAGTGCAAGAATATATAAAAGCCTGTGAAGCATTAGCCTTCGACATAGGAGGTCTAGTAGATGAATTCTACTTAGAATGTTTTGTCAGTGGTCTCAAAGACGCCATACATGCCCATGTCTGACTGCAACACCCAGTCTCATGGCTAGCAGCTTGCAAGATAGCTCATGAAGTAGAACGCGTGTTAGCAGCCTAGTCGACTCGTCCAAATTTCATAGCCAAGTGATGCCCCATCCAGGCTCTGAGCACTACCTAAACACTTCATGCTCAAAAGGTGTCACCAGCTAAAATGGAAGAAAGAAGAAAGCAAGTATTGTGTTACTACTGTGATGAGAAATACTCCCTGGGGCATAAATACAAGGAACCCAAATTCTTTGAAATTGATGCTATCACAGTTCATCTGAGGAGGACTCACTAGTTGAGGGACCAGAGGAGGAAGATGAGGACAACCAACTAAAAAATGAGCTCCTAGCTACACTTGAAGAACGAGTTATCTCGCTTCATGCTTTAGCAGGAATTTATTCTCCCCAAACTCTCAAAATCAGAGGTTTTATTAAGCATCACCTTGTAGTAGTCTTCATTGATAGTGGCAGTACACATAAATTTATCCATTAAAGAGTTGTTGAAGCAATGCATTGTTTTATCAGAGAAGTCTTTAATTTCCATGTCCAGATTCCAGATGGGGGGAAAATGAAATGTGAAGGCCACTGTGAAAATGTCAAACTTCAAATGGGGCATTATCACCTAAAGACCCACATGTTTGCCATCAACATGGGTGGGTGTGACATTGTCTTGGGTTTTGAATGGCTCTTCACACTTGGCCCAATAACAATGGATTTCCAGGAGTTATATATGAGCTTTAAGTAGAATAACAACACACATACCCTCCGCAGACTCCAGGCAGGTGCTCCTTCTATCATCAACTCACATAGGATGGAAAAATTGCTAAAACAGGCCACCATGGAGCTATAGCCCAATTTGATGCCATCCAGGCCTTCGAACCCACTTCTCTTCATATTCATCCTAAGATGCAATAGGTCTTAAACAACTATCTGCAGGTCTTTGACAAGCCTCACGAGCTTCCACCCTCGAAAGGGGAACATGATCATAGCATTACTTTGGTCCTAGGGGCACAACCACCAAATGTGTGCCCATATAGATATCCTTTCACCCAAAAGAATGAAATTGAAAAAATCATCAAGGAACTCCTGGAAGCTGGTGTCATTTGTCCTAGCATTAGTCCTTATTCATTTCCTGTGGTCATGGTACTCAAGAAAGATGGGGAATGGCGTATGTGTCCAGACTTCAGGGCCCTCAACAAGCTGATGGTCAAAGATAAATTTCCCAACCCGGTTGTTAATGATTTGCTGGGTAAACTAAATGGGGCTCAATTCTTTACTAAGCTTGACCTTCTCTCAGGCTATCACCAAATTTGCATGAAAGAAGTAGACATTCCAAAGACTGCTTTCCAAACTCATGAAGGCCATTATGAATTCTTGGTCATGCCATTTCGTCTCTGTAATGCCCCATCCACTTTTCAGAGCCTCATGAATCACTTGCTCAAACCATATCTCAGAAATTTTTTCCTTTTTTTCTTTGATGACATCCTCATATACAATCTCACCTAGGAAAAACATCTTCAGCATGTAGATCTGCTCTTGCAACTACTCTGGAAGCATAAATTATTTTTCAAATTGTCCAAGTGCTCTTTTGGAATGGAAGAAGTTGAGCATTTGGGCCACATTGTAGGACGTGAAGGTGTCAGGGTGGATCCCAAAAAGATCTAGGAAATGTAGGATTGGCCTCAACCAAAGACCTTGAAGAGCTTGAGAGGGTTTTTGGGTCTCACTGGCTATTATTGCAAATTTATCTACAATTATGGTCGTATTACTAGACCCCTCACTCACCTTCTCAAGAAAAACTCATTCCTCTAGAAAGATGAAGTGCAACAGGCATTTATAGCTCTCAAACATGCTATGTGTTCCACTCTCGTATTTTCACTACCCGACTTCACCAAATCTTTTGTGATTAAATTTGATGCTTCAGGTACGGGTATTGGGGCTATCTTAATGCAGGAAGGTCGACCCTTGGCCTTCACTAGCCAACAACTAAGTGGGAAAAATCTGGGACAATCTACCTATGAGAAGGAGATGATGGCCATCTTACATGTAATGGATACCTAGTGACCATACTTATTGGGGCGACATTTCCAAATCCGCACAGACCATCAAAGCCTTAAATATTTTTTGGAGCAATGCCTATCCTCACCACAACAAAATAAATGGCTAGCCAAAATGTTGGGACATGATTATTAGATAATTTACAAGAAAGGGTGTGAAAATGTCATAGAAGATGCTTTATCATGCCAATTTGAGGAGGAAAGCACCCTGCTATCAATCTTTCTTCCCATTCGAGAGTGGATTGAAGAGGTTCGCAAGGAATGGTTTTCACATCCTTTTCTCTCCCAACTCATTAATAAATTACACGCGGATCCAAATTCCACAACGGGCTACTCTTGGCAGGATGAGATTCTTTGCTACAAGGACAAAGTAGTGATATCACCAACATCCACCCTCAAAAGTCACATTTTGGAAAAGTTGCACTCATCTCCCACTGTAGGCCATTCAGGCTTTCAAAAGACTTATGCTGCACTCGATGTTTGTTATAGACATATTTGGGCACTACAATCCCAATCATATATGTCCATAAAAAAGGGCTTATAAGACCCTAAGAGTGTTGTTACATACCCTAAAACAACAAGGTTAGCTGATTACATCATTTCCCAGACGTTCTCCCTGAAATACTGCTCAGAACTAGTCAAAATTGGACCATATAGACTGCTCCATGCTGAGCGTGTGATGCATCTCACCTATTACACATAGAGGGTGCAATGCATACTGAAATGCCCTTCTATAGGGTGTGATGAGTGAGAGTAAACAAATGGCAGAGGCAGTTTTCTAGGTGGAAACTCACATAATCTTCTAGAAACTGCTCATTTGACATTTGCCTCTTTGAATTCGCCTAGGGACAAGTAAGAGATCATGAAATCTCCAAGTGGAACCAAGAACTATCAGAGAAATGACACTAATCAAAATCCCAGAAGCTGAATCACCCACTGCAAATATCTATATATGGATCCCTCATCCTAGAGATCCAGAGGTAGAATTTTGTATTTTGTAAAGAAGTGCTATTGGTTTCTCTGTGAAACATCATAGTGTTGGGTGATCTAGCTTTTCATGAGGTAAAGAGGGCTTTCATGCTGGGAGGATGGCCCTCGATCAAACCACTGGGTTGTAATCCTCTCTTCTACTACTTCTATCAATAAAGCTATTTGAGGTTTCCTCCATATTCTTGTATATTTCTGAATCTCGTATTGGTATATGCAATTGTATGGTCAATATATATCTGATCCTATATTGTTTATGGTTATAGATCTCTATGCTTTGATGGTATTATGCTGCTTTGAATCTACAAGTGTTCTTTGAAGTGGGACAAGTGAGGAAAGAGTGGCGAAGCTCTGTCAAAGGAGGAAGGAAACAAGCAAGGAGCCAAGTGAAAGACTGAGGTTGGTACTCTCTGCTTCTCTCTCATCTATCTCTCATAAAGGAAGACACAAGTTACTTTAGTTTGTTTGTTTCTCAGATAGCTACCCATCTTAGTGGTACTAGCAGCTTTGAATGGACACTAGTTTTCCCAGTAAGAAAATGTCGACTCGACTGGGGAACGAATAGTTTGATTGTTATTTACTGTTGTTTGCTTTATAAACTACAGATGGAGCCTGAATTTAAGCTAGCTAGCCTTCGAACTGCTTTCACTATGCAACTATGAAGTAGATCAATGCTGCTTCAGTCAATCTCCAGTTTAGTTTATGAACTGAACATCTGAATTGCAAACATCCTAAGTGCCCCAGTGATAGCTCAAATAACCTCATTAGATCAGCCCCTATACCTTGTGTTTACTGCCTATCATTAGCTTAGCCTAAACCCCCGAACTTCGCTGCAAACTGTGAGCAAAAACCAGGCTCAATCTCGCCCCTGGACCATCGCATAGTCTCTCATTGGCAACCTGGATGCATTGCACCTCCCGTGTGTTGTAGGTGAGATGCATCCCTGTTTCCCTGTGTTACAGGTGCGATGATTGAGTAAGACTATTTCTACCTCCAGATTTTGGTTTTCTCTTCATTGTCTTCAGGTTTATTTAGTAGTTTTGTTGTCTATGATCAGTATATCACTATTGAAACTCTCTTCCTTTGCATTATTTAGCCTCCATTGATAAGGAATTGTGAATTTTTTTTTATGTATTTTTTATCATTTACAGTCCTCCTTTGCAAAAAGTAGCTTAATCAAACTGTCATCCTTTGATTTGAAAGTGTCGCAAGTGTCGTTTTCAGTCAAAAAAAAGAGTGTCATAAAGTCTTCCTCTTTTAGGTAGTCGATTACACTTTTGCTATTGTATTTGATTTGGATCATCAATTCTTTGAAGTGTCAAAAGTAGTTTTCAAGTCAAAATTGAAAGTGTCATCTAAATCTTCCTTTCGTTTTTGAAAAGAAATTGCTAAAATGTCGCTTTGAGGAAAGATAGTTCAGATTTGTACTTAGTTTTCTTTCTATCATTCTCACATTAAGGAAACTGAAAAACAAATACATGCATGTGAATTTTCATTTAGACTTCATGCGGAAATTGATTTAGGACAATGCATCTTAGTGTGTGCTCTCTACTCTATGTTGAAAGAATTTTATTTCTCTTTCCTTGGTATCTAGGATTTTCATTGCAAAAATAAAGTAAACAACTGTTTATCATCGTAGATTGCATATTTAGGAAATATATATCTACATCACACAGTGAACCTTAAAGGAAAATTTCTTAAGAAATATCAACTATAAAATAAACTTCAATGAACATAAAAACACTTTGGAACCTAACGCACAACATCTAGAAGTCTAGGCTAGAGACGTATTCTAGTGTTGTAAATCTTAGTAACGATTGTTTTCATTGTACGTTGGGTGATTCCTCCTCTTTGATACGATAAGTGCCAGTACGGACTTGTGCTCCCACGTACCGTCGAGTATATATTGGGACCACAATAGGCTATATCCTTTACCATTAGGAAGCCATGTCTGCCGCCCTATCGATCGCAATGCACTGAACACAACATTCGGGAAGACTGACTACTGTACGTAAAACGTATTCTGCAGTTTTGCAATTGGTTTGGTAATCCCTCTGTCTAGATTTCTAGAGTAGTCACTTTTTTTCCTTTTTAGACTTAAAAGAAAAGGTCCATTTGAGCACTTGCCAATTTAGGCTCATTAAAAATCGAAGGCAACTAGAGTCATCTTTAGCTTTTTCTCAACTCTTTAAAATTGAAAAATCAAGTTGTGTCAAAGCATCATAAAATTCATTTAATTTGGAATAACATTTCCCCCTTTTTATTTTGATTTGATCAAGTAATCTGCAATTGTGGAAGAAATTCAATCAAAACCCCGTCATTCGTGGAGAATGACAATTCAACCGTCTTTGACTTCGGAAACGAAACCATTCCAGGCTAACCAATCTCATCTAACTGGGTCAAAGTCTCCTAGTTTATTTGAAACTTGTGTTTCAACATCCTCAAAGACTCTAATTACTCCAACTATTTCTGGTATCCCTGCCTCTACAGAAGAAGTTCCGCAGTTACAAGAGGACATTAGAACTGATCATAGTGTAATAATAAACACTTCTATTTCTGAACCAGCTCCATCTAGGGCTGATTCGGAAGGCGTCGCCTCTCCATCATCTATCGCTGCAGAGCCTTTACCTTCTTCGGCACAAGAAATATTTTACGGACCTCATGGTCTACCTCTTCCACCTAGATTGATTGCTATAGAAGAGATTGTAGAGGATCTTCCATCCAGCACTCCATTGCATTTTGGAATTGGGATCCACCTATATCCTTCTACTACAGAAGTTAGTAACTCTTCATCGCAAGTTCCTATAGAATTGCTAGGAAATATTTTGGATAGACTTGATATGTCTGAACAATCATAGACATCTAGGACTATGTCATCCGATACAGCAGCAGTAGAACCTCCTACTGCCACTCCGACAATGTTTTCTAGTGTACCATCTGCCCCAACTAGTTCTCAACCACTAGATGGAGTCCACCTAGCGACTGTTTCGACAGTATGGTCTGTTCCTATTTGTTCATCTGGAACCTTATCTGGGATTTCTTATGTTGAGTCTTAGCAAATTAATCCTTCACAACAATATCAATTTTGGCAATCCAGTCTCCAAAGGCCAATTTTCCCTTTGAACACTGGATTACCACCATATGGGGGGCAGTATGCATTTTCATTGTTCCCTCCAGGAGAACAACCATATGAGAGTTCACAACAAAATTCAGGTCAAGCTAAAATTGCATCCAGTGGTTGGGTGCCAATACTACCTCAATAGCCAAGAGTTGCATATTCAATACAACAAAGTCAACCTGTGTCAAAAATTCCCACTACAATGGCTATTGTGACAGTGTCATAAGTTCAAGCACTGCCTGTTGTATGTCAACCTCTAGTCTCTCAGGTCATAATAAAACAGCCTCTTTTCTCCGCGACTCAATCAAAACGATTGATTAATGGCTCCTTAACTAAATTGCCACAAGCTCAAATGGGTACTATAACCTCTCATCTTGGTCAAACATCCAGTATTTTACAACAAGAAATGGTCTCGTAGTCATGGATGGTGCAATATCAGCAACCACAATTCCAGCAAGCATACCGAGGACCTGAGCAATAAAGCTTTGCAGGTAATGGACAGCCGTATATTCAAAACGGTTACCAACAATCATATTATAATGGTTACTCCGATCAACCTTATCAAAGTTATCAACATCAAATACATTATGTTGGTATGCAAAGACCCACGACTCAAGCGATCCCATCTTATCTTGGGTATGCTTCACCAAACCTGAATCAACAGTTGCCTTTTGTAGAAACTTTAGAATTACCAGATCTGAATCAGTTAACAAATGATCCAATTGCTTATGCCCCATGGTGGCTAGCGATTCCTCGTAAACTTCCATCAAATATTGCTAAATGCAATGGAAATCTGGGTGAAGATCCATTGAATCATGTGATGACCTTTCATTTGTGGTGTTCGTCCAACACTCTCAATGATGATTCGATTAGGCTTTGCCCTTTTTAGAAAACATTAAGTGGTCTCGTAGTGAAATGGTACATCGAATTGCCTAGGGCTTCATTTGATAACTTCAGCACCCTTGCCACCACCTTTTTAACCCATTTTCAGTTACCAATAAGGTATGAAACGGGAACAAAACTTCTTACTAATTTTAAGCAGACAATAGCTACTCACATATCTGATCATATTCATGAGTGGCGACGTCATCGTAGAATGGTAAAAACATATGTTCCTGATTAGATGTTAGCTAAATGGTTTATTAAGTCATTGTTACCTTATATTACAGAAGATGTGGCCAAGGGAGGAGTTGTCATTGAAGAGCAAGTCATTGCTCGTGTGTAATATCTAGACTTGATATATACTCAGTCTAGCATGCTCTACAACAAAATTCATGATGCTCCTAGACAAGAGTTTTCCATTCCTCCTCCTCCTAAATCGAACAAGGACTCTCATGCCAGTGACGATGTGATTGGTACCTCCAGTATGCAAACTATGAAGGCCTCATCTGGTAAAGCCCTTGCATTTTCCAGTAAAAAAGCAAATGACAATCTTCCTGCCTCAGAGTTTAATGCCATGTCGATCGACAAAGGCAAAGAACCGAAGCAACCATGGGGCAAGAAGAAAAAGAAAGGAAAAAGGAAGAAGCAGGATGATTTGTCTCCTAAAAAATCTTCTGAAAACCCTTTTGGGAAAAAGAAACCTAGTCATCCATGTTTTATATGCGATGAGGATCATTGGATGAGAGATTGTTCGCATAAAGCTGAGATTAAGAATTTCTTTAAGAGTTCAAAAACCTTAGCGGTATTGACTGATCCGTTTCCAAACCCAGAAACCAATCTGGTTGCTAGCGACAATGCTTCCCCATCCCAAGTGCTTATGTTGTCCATTTCGAAATAGCAAAATGATGCTTTGATATCGAGAAGGAATAAAGATTACGGGAATCGACAACTGTTGAACAACAAGGCTGCAGATAAACCTAGTAGTTCGACAACAATTTCAACTGAAGTTGCGCCACCCATTATTCCTGAGCTAACGATAAAACCGCCAAAGGGAGTAGTACACAAATCGACATTTAATCCTTGTGCTAGAGCTACACAGAATTATAATATTGTAGAGGATCTGGCCCAATCGCCATCTGCTATGTCGACACTTGAAGTAATGCAAAATTGCCCCTCCCAAAACCAGGCTCTATTATCAGCAATAGGTGGGATTGGCCCAACAGATTCCAACCTTGTGGCCTTTAATCATAAAGGATACGAACCTCAGTTACCAGCTCAACTCGCTTTCCTCATTCAAGTGAAATCCCTCAACAAAACCATTCATCGAACAATTATTGATGAGGGGGCATCTACATGCATTATGTCAATGAGTTGCTGGAAAACTTTAGGCTCACCACCCTTGTTAAGATCATCAACGACATTAGAAGCATTTGATGGATGGACATACACCCCGTACGGGATTTTAAGTAACTTGCAAGTTGAACTAGGGGGAAAGATAGTAGAAATTGATGTCGAAGTTATCGATGAAAACCACGATTACAACATCCTACTGGGAAGGCCCTAGATTTATGCTATGGATGCTGTTATGTCAACATATTTTAGAAAGACTGAATTTCCCTTCCAAGGAGGAATTACAATTGTTGACCAGCAAACCCTCCTCCCCAACAGTTCACAAGTTATGGGAAGCATTCCAATGATCCATGGAAGCTCTCAATTGTTTCAAAATATCAAAGTAGGCCTCCTAAAAGACCCTACCTTAATGGGTACTTTTTCCCTACTGCCTTTGAGTAATCTGGTGGAAGTGGCCACAGTGGAAGCCTACAATATGATATCTTCTATATCTACATAGATTCAGAATATTTCCGAACATTTTGTTGACATGGATCATCACCAGGTATTGCCTCCAAGCCCAATAGAAATATTGGTGCAATCAATTTTCTGAGCCTGGGCAGCAAACCCAAATCAACGCTCATTGAGTGTTTGGATAGATAGGTCTAACAAATATGGCACCTCTTAAGATCCTTGGTCACATGAACATTCTACAGACGAAGGAATCATTCAGTCAATGATGATAGGAGAGGCACCATGGGAAGATTACCACCATCATTCCCATTTTCCGGATTACCACGAAAATTGTTCCAGTGACCTTAATCATCCTTTAGTTTTTTATTTTCTATCAAATACTGTAAATATGGTGGATTCCAAGCTAAATTTGTCCAATATTGAAGAAACTATCGCCATAAATATCTCAACCAAACATTTTGTTGTAGAGAATATTCATGTCAGAAAATCTTATTCTTCTTCAAAACTGGAAATATATTACACTCTCTTTCGTGAGTTCAGAGATGTCTTTGCATGGTCATATGAAGAAATGCCAGGCATTGACTCAAGTATAGTTGAACACGAAATAAAATGTATCTAGATGTCAAACTAGTACGACAACGACTTCGGCAAGTGCACCCAAAGAAAGCCACTGCCATCAAGGCAGAAGTTGAAAAACTTTTACATGCTGGTTTCATTTACCCGGTTCCTCTAACTGATTGGGTATTGAATATTGTTCCTGTGATGAAAAAAAAAGGAACAATTGGAGTGTGTGTTCATTACAAGGATGTAAATCAATCTTGTCTAAAAGACAACTATCCTACACCCTTTATCAATCAGATAATTGATGAATGCGCTGGATGCGAAATCTTTTCATTCATGGATGGATTTTCTAGGTATAATCAAATTAATATCTGCCCACAGGACTAGTCGAAGACTATATTTATATGTCCATGGGGCATATTCGTGTACCGCAATTTACCTTTCAGTTTAAAGAATGCAGGGGTGACTTTTCAGAAGGCTATGAATTATGCCTTCCATGACATCAAGAACATCATTCAACCATATCTAGACGATCTTCTAGTTCACTCGCAAAAGAAGACTGATAATTCGTAGCATTTGAGAGCTATATTTCTACATTGCTGACACTACAAAATACAACTCAATCCACACAAGTGTGTGTTCTGTGTTGGTTCTGGTTGTTTACTTAGATTCATAGTTTCTAAGGACGATATTTGTCTCGACCCATGTAAGGTTTAGGCAATGATCGATATGCCTCCACCTTCAAATTTTCTTCAGATTCAAAAACTCCAAGGGAAAGCAAACTTTCTGAGGAGGTTCATTCCAAATTACGCCAAAATTGCTAAAGGTTATCCGCGTCTTTTGAAAAAAGAAGTGCCCTTTAACTGGGATCAGGTTGCAGAAGCTTCCTTTGATGCTCTAAAGGAATACCTAATAAGAGGATCATTAATGTACGCTCTTGATTATCAAAAAGACTTTAACCTGTATCTAGTTGCAGTAGATACAACCATCACAATGGTTTTAGTTCAAGAAGACAATGGAATCGAACATCCTGTATATTATTTAAGTTGGAACTTAAATGATATAGAAAGTAGGTACTCCTATGTTGAAAAGCTGGCTCTTGCAATTGTTCAAGCAGTACAAAGATTTCGACTCTATATCCTCTTTCGCAAAATTACCATTTTGTCAGATTGCAACCCTATGAATTACATCCTGTCACGTCAGTTACTTGGGGGCAAATATTCAAAACAGATAGCCATTTTGCAAGAGTTTGATTTGGAATTCATAAAATCCAAATCAAATAAATCTCTGGTTTTCGTGGAGTTACTATGTGACTTCCCATCGTCGTCCAATGATTCAACATCCAAAGCATCAATAATGGATGAATCTTTGTTTCTGATATCGTCGAGCGATCCATGGTATGAAGATATAATCGTCTATCTCCAAACCCAAACATATAGGCCTAATACCTCTCGCTCAGAATAATAACATACTCTATACCAAGCAAAAGATTACATGATCATTGGTGATACACTTTACCGTCGAGGTATCGATACAGTTCTACGAAGGTGCGTCACCCATGAGGAGGCCGAAAAGGTATTGAATGATTTCCATTCAGGCGCGTGTGGGGGGCATCAATCTAGTTATGCTATGATGCAAAAGATTTTACGAGTAGGTTACTTCTGGCCAACAATGTTCAAAGACTGCATAATCACAGTCAGAAGTTGCCATGCTTGTAAGATCTTCAACCACAAAACTAGAATACCACCTACACCTATGCATCCAGTAGTTTTTGTTGGGCCATTTGCCAAATGGGGCATAGATTTCATGACATGTAACCCCACCTCGGCCTAGGGGCATGGGTATATCATAGTCGGAGTTGACTATTTTACAAAATGGGCCGAAACAATGCCTACATTAAACAACAGTGGTGAAATGGCTACCCTTTTATTTTTCAATCATGTAGTCTCTAGATTTGGTGTTCCACAAGCTATAGTTAGAGATCATGGATTGGATTTATGCAATCACATGATGGTTGAATTGGCTGCCAAATTAGGACTATCCCACAAGAGTTCTACTCTGTATTATCGGTAAGCTAATGGACAAGTTGAGGCGATCAACAAAGTCCCGAAGTGCATGCTGCAAAGGATGATTGGAGTCCCTAAACAGAGTTGGCACCTAGTCCTATACTCGGCCTTGTGGGCATACTAGACGTCGGTAAGAAATGCAACTGGATTTACACCCTTTCAGCTGGTGTATGGCTTGGAAGCAGTCTTACCAATTCAGTGTGAAATTTCATCTCTCAAGCTCGCAGTCGACCTTCTCCCTGGAACTTCAGAGGAAGAAGCTCGTTTCTTGGAATTAATCCAACTGGATGAAACCCATCGTGATGCTACCTTGGCTAAGAAATCTCATAAGAAACGATTCAAGGTGCAATTTGATAAGAATGTCAAGCCTTGTATCTTCTCAAAAGGTGACCTGGTCTTACTCTATGATCAGGAATCCGATAAATTGGGAGCAGGTAAGTTCCAGTCATTATGGATGGGTCCCCACATTGTTAAGCATGTATTAGCAAAAGGAGCCTACGAGCTAGTAGATTACGATGGGATTCCACTATTGCAACCTCGAAACGAGTTGTACCTCAAGTGTTACTATGCTTGACTAAGTGTAGTAATCTCTTCATATGCTTTTGTTACATTTTTGTTTTCGCCAAGAGTGATCATTTTGGTTAGGTAATCCACTTTTGCATTTGTTGTAGATGTCGAACCTGTTGGAATCATTTGTTGGATACGCCGATGGAGCTATTTGTAGTACACAAAACCTATCTTCTGCAGCCTAGGACATTTTTGATCCAAGCAGTGAGTTAGTGAGTTTCAGAGGGGTATGTATTGGTCAGTGAACGAAAAACATCACTGAGTATAGCACATTGATAGAACTCCTCTCTGATGCCATCACACATGGCATACGTCGACTTTTTGTCAGGTTAGACTCACAACTCATCATCCTATAGCTTACTGGCATCTATTCCGTTCAAAATTCAGCTATCTATCGTATGTTCCTAAGCGTCAGGATTTGGGAAAAGCACTTTGATTCTATTCAATGTCAACACATTTCCAGAAACTTAAACACATTAACTGATTCATTAGAAAATTATGTGTTAGATAGACATTTGCAACATTTATAAAAGAAAAGCATTGCATTAACATTTGCATCAAGATCATATAACTTAACCAAAATAAAGCTTTGAAAATAAAAAAATATATATAACTGTTTATAGTTTTTACAAAATGTTCTATGTCCAGGAAAAAATCGGTCACACGACCCAAAAACTCAAAAATGTAGGAAAGCACCCTAGACTAATGGTGTTGGTGATAACAAGTCATTGCTCGTGTGATCATACGTAGAAGCCTAGTCCATCGACTTAGCACGCTAGTAGTATGGCGCTGTAATCTCAGAAGTAACTCATCGGTCCTCACATCCTGAATACCAAGCGTGAGGCCCTCGATCTAGTCCTGCAATACTGCAAGGGTCTCGTCTACATCCAAATCATGAAGGACAGCCCTCCCTACAACCTCTCTTGCTGGAATGGCAGTTGCTACCCTTGGGCACACTATTGGTCGCACTAGTCCAATATTTTCACAAATATATGAGTTTTATTAGTCTTGATAACATGTAAAAAACACAAGAACATTATAAAATCAATAAACAAAGATATAGTCAGATCTCTTACCTATAACACCCCACTGCTTGCCAGCCAGCAACACCAAATTTGGGTCGCCCCAAAAATCCATCCTGGCATATGGATACTTCTACTGACAATTGAACCACTCGAAGAAGGCATCAAAGAATGAAATCTGTGACTGATTAGCATGTTTGGCCATAAGATCAACCCATCTCTACATTTGTGGCTCTATCGATGCTGGTAGTCCGAGTGAAATGTACTTTGGCTGCATCAGTGGGATCTTCTCCAAGGTGAAAGTGGTCAGAATAGAACCATAACCAAAGTTCTTGGATCTTCCATTCTTCACCTTGGTAAGATATTCTTTTATCACTAGAAGTACTACATCACACTAGTTGAATACCTTTGGTTCAAGGCATTCCAAGGCATACCGCATATAGGACCTATTGGCCAAGTGAAGAGCTGCGCTGCCAGCCAATCTAGCAAAGGTGAATAAGATAGTCCTCAAGGACCAGCCAGTGACGTCTCCAATGCTGATCTTGCCATCCTTTCTCGGCTGAGATCCATCTCTACAGTATCGGCGAATGTAATCCCTCACAGATTCACCCCCATGGGCGGATCCTGATAGTGACAGAGGGGCACCTCGCCTCAATAAATCGGTCAAAAAGTAGACATCCTCAACAATCAAAGGGATGGATTCACCTCTACTCTGGAACACTTGGTTGGAAGTATCCCATGCATCGAGAAGATATTGCAACAATTTGATTTGTTGCCTCATGCTAGATATGCAAAAGAACTTGAGCAAGCCACAGTTCCGCAATGCAGTTACCGTACCCGGATCATGTAAGGCAATCATATCCTCTTCTTCATGCTCGCGTTCATGCCATGTAATGACCATCTTGCTCCGATGAATCTCTGAAAAACAAACGAGAGAAGAATTACAATCCTGATTTGGGCAAAAATAGGCAAACATTCCATCAAAAATCAGTGCATAAACTTTCCTCCTTGCACCCATCGCACCCTAGTTGTGTACTGGGTGGGATGCATACTGACTAGCCAATGGCCAGCTCAGTATGCATCGTACCTTTCGATCTAGGTGCGATGGGGAGAGAATGAAATGTTCAAACCCTAGAGGCTCAGAATTAGAAAAGGAAAGAATGCAATTGAAGAGCTCCGGGTTAGCTCCTACCTGGTCCAGATGGCGCCGAAAATCGTCCACAGAATCTCCCGGAATCAGCTGCTGAAAATCGAAGGGGAAAAACACCTCCAAAGCTCCAACAATCCCAAATTTGAATGGAATGGTAAAATGAGAGGTAAAAACTACTTTTATGTTACCGTTCACGTAATTCAAGTAAGGTATTGGTTTCTAACTCATTTTTCAAGCATGTATGTACATTTCTAATCAATTTGATGGAGCCATTGAACATGCAATATGATCGTCAAGAGAACATAGTGTTAATGGTGAATCAAACATCTCTGACTATTATCACGAGTAGGTTTATGTGAAGTTCAAGTTCGTTAAAAAATAAACTTAGCAATGAGCATATGTTCCCCTAGAGTTTAAGCTCATTAAAAAATGAGCCCATCTTTCAATTAATAACCTTTGTGATCGCATTGCTATCAGCTTTTGAGCCTTGGTCGTGTTCTTAGCATCACCTCCACTTTTTAGCCGATCATACGCATCCACTTGATTGTTTACCTTTTTTAGGAACAGTTGCGATGAGTGATTCTATTAGCTATCTTCTTTACATTGTTGTGATCGAAAAGTTCCAAACCTTACCTGGAACTAGTTGCTACCCGAAAATATCACTCATTCCTCAAAGACGAGTCTCTTTTCAGCTCTTTTTAAATTCGTAAAATATAAAAACATTGCCGAGAAATTGGTCTCTCCAGCTCGTTAAAGTGATTGGAAGTGCCATGTCTCCTCTAGATTTTAATCTTTTTGGACCCGAGGGATCATTACACAAAAATATTGAGTGCTTGTCTTTTTTGGCTCATTAAAGTGATTGGAAAAGTCATCCCTTTTGTATTATTTTATGCTTTTTCAGACTTAAGGGATTATACTATGCAAAAGGATTACTGGAGTTTCCTTTCCATCTCTTTTCAGACTCTCTAAAATTGAAAAGCACCGAGTTATCTTTGTCATTAAACTCATTAAAACAATAGTGAAAAACTTATCCATTACAGACAAGAGTGAGTTTCACTGTCACTAGGCTTGCTAAAACATAGCGACAGGTTTGCCCGAAGGGAAAATTATAGAACAAACATATGTTATCCTCCTCAAGCTTGACAAAAATAAAAAGGTACTGGTTAGAAATTACTGGGGAAAAATTGGGAAGAAAACTTGAAGAACTTTATTGGTAGTAGGTCGCTCTTGAACATGACACTTTCACTCCATCACCATCTTTGAGTTGCGTTGGGTTATTCCATTCACCGGTCATATCACCATTGGTCCTCCCTACCATCCATTATTGGGGTTAACACTACTAATCCATTGCCAGTGTTGCTGATATGTTCAAGAGAAGTTGCTCAGAGAATTCACCAACCCAGCTTATGCCTCATCCACTGCAATGCCTTCACGCTCCATTCTTTCATGATTGCCACCCTAAAACTTGTATTATCAGATCATTTTCACCTCCACAAAATCATTCGCTCCATTCTAGGTCGTAGATGTGGGATTCATTAAGGCCCTCCTATGATGGGCCACTTCTTGTCGACATCAGCTCATTATCCAAGAAGTTTACTTAGGAACAATCCTTTTGAGTACTTTGAAGCTTGCATGCCTTAATGGCAAGTTTCTCACTTCTAGCGATAGGTTTACATCAATGGCCTTCGACAAAATGATTTTATGTGGTGTTCGACATCGACTCATGTATTCACACCACGTGAATTGTATTGCAGTACCTTGAGGGTCATCATCATTATCGGTGATTCCTCTCGTGCCTGTTAACAGCTTACACCATTGGCTGGTAATGAGGCAATGTCTTTCCATGTTCGACATCAGAACATCTTTTCACATGGATCGACTTGTACTTTGAGCAAAGTTTGAACGAGTTCTTGAAGACCTCGGATCTAGTTTCATCCATCGAGGGTGCTATATATTTAGGAAAAATAAAGACATCAAATGTACATCACAACTGCATAGATAATCATCCAATCCAAGGGATGACGGCTCTACCAGAATCATCAGTCTGCGACACAGACGAGTTATCTGTCCTATGTACATGAAAATGAATTTATAAAGCTAATCACGGGAATGCCTGCCTCAGCTGTATCATGAAAATATTATAAAGATAATGTATTGTATTGTATCTTATTATAGGTCACCTTCCAGTTCGAAAAACCTCGGATCCTCGTGATAAAGGATTTCACTCGACATCAGAAGATATGTGACCTCAGGCTTTAGGGGGCAACTGTTATAGACATATTTGGGCACTGCAACCCCGATCATATATGTCCATAGACCAAGGGCTTATAAGACCTTAAAAGTGTTGTTTCATACCCTAAAGGAACAAGGTCAGCTGATTACATCATTTCCAGAAGTTCTCCTTGAAAAACTACTCAGAACTGGTCAAAATTGGACCATACAGATTGCTCCAAGTTGAGGGTGCGATGCATCTCACCTGTTACACATAGAGGGTGTGATGCATACTAAATAGCCCTTCTGTAGAGTGCGATGAGCAAGAGCAGACAAATGGCAGAGGCAGTTTGCTAGGTGGAAACTCACAGAATCTTCTAGAAACTAATCATTTGACACTTGCCTTTCTGAATTCGCCTAGGGATGAGTAAGAGATCATGAAATCTCCAATTGGAACCAAGAAATATCAGAGAAATGACACTAATCAAAATCCTAGAAGCTAACTCACCCCCCTGCAAGTATCTATATATGGATCCCTCATCTTAGAGATCTAGAGGCTGGAATTTTGTATTTTGTAAGGAAGTGTTGTTGGTTTCTCTGTGAAACATCACAGTGTTGGGTGATCTAGCTTTTCATGAGGTGAAGAGGGCTTTCATGCTGGGAGGATGGCGTTGGGTTAGACCACTAGGTTGTAATCCTCTCTTCTACTACTTTTATCAATAAAGCTATTTGAGTTTTCCTCCATATTCTTGTATATTTATGAATCTCATATTGGTATATGCATTTGTATGGTCAATATAAATCTGATCCTATATTGTTTATGGTTATAGATCTCTATGATTTGATGGTATTATGTTTCTTTGACTCTATAGGTGTTCTTTGAAGCGAGACAAGTGAGGAAAGAGTGATGAAGCTCTATCAAAGGAGGGAGGAAGAAAGCAAGGAGCCATGCAAAAGATTGAGGTTGATACTCTCTACTTCTCTCTCATCTATCTCTCATAAAGGAAGACACAAGTGACTTTATTTTGTTTGTTTGTAAGATATCTACCCATCTTAGTGGGACTAACAGCTCTGAATGGACACTAGTTTTCCTAGTAACAACGTTCATTCATTTAGATAGGCATGAAAAAGGACATTCTTGCTTTTGTAGTTGAATGTGATGTGTGTCAGCACCACAAAGGAGAAACAGTAAAATCCCCAAGCACATTACAGCCACTGCCCATCTCCACCTCAATTTGGACAGAGGTTTCTATGGATTTTATTATTGGCCTTCCGAAGTCAGGCAACAAGTCAGTCATCATGGTGGTTGTGGACAAAATTTCTAAGTATGCTAATTTGTGTGCCCTACCCCACCCTTTTACACTAGCTTTGGTGGCTCAATCTTTCATGGACCAAATCTTCAAATTGCATGGCATGCCCACTTCCATTGTGTCTGATCGTGACCCGATCTTCACCAGTAACTTTTGGCAGGAACTCTTCAGGTTAAAAGGTACCCAACTATAACTTAGTACTTCCTATCATCCCCAAACTGATGGTCAAACTGAAGTAGTCAACAAATGTTTGGAGACCTACCTCAGGTGTTTCACTTCAAAAAATAAACATCTATGGGTATAGTGGTTAACTCTAGCCGAATGGTGGTATAATACTACCTATCATGCCACCACCAAAATGACTCCATATGAAGTAGTTTATGGTCAACTCCCTCCTTCACCTACTTCTTATATCCAGGGATGCTCGAAGGTACAAGCAGTGGATCAACTTCTACAGAACCATGCAACCATGTTGGCCCACCTCAAATTGAATCTCCATCAAGCTCAAAATTGCATGAAGCAACAGGTAGACCAACATCATTCAAAGCGCAAATTTCAAGAAGGGGATCAGGTATTCTTGAGGTTGCAACCATATAAGCAAGCATCACTCAAAGACAAGGGTTGTCAAAAATTATCTCCAAAATTCTACAGATCGTATCAAATACGTCAGCACATCGGAGAAGTAGCCTACAAGCTAGCCTTGCCACCCACTACAAAAAACCATCCCGTCTTCCATGTCTCATGCCTCAAGAAAGTGGTTAGGAACCATTGCATAATTCAAACCAGTCTACCAGAATTGGATGAAGAAGGTTCAATCTGGCTCGAAACTAAATATGTTCTTGACACGCGAGAACGACACCTGCACGACTGCACGATCAAGGAAGTTCTCATCAAGTGGAGAGACATCTCTCTCGAAGATGCGACATGGGAACTAGCCATTGTTCTTCAACAATTTCCACTGCTTCAACCTTGAGGACAAGGATAATTTTATGGGGGAGGGCATGTTAGGGTCCAACCTGAACCCCCTTTTTTATGTAAAAGGGTCGAGTCATAGTTATAGTTAGTTAAAGAGTCAATCAAATCCATATTAATAATTGTAAGTGGTTGACCCAGATTTAAAGAAGGGATCACAGTTAGTTGCAAATCGACCATGGTATTAGATAGATGGTATTAATAAGAACCATTGTACTGACCCATGATATTCCATCTATGAATCCTATATAAAGGATAGGGACTCCCCTTGAGGAGCATCGTGTCTTCTTTTGTAATTGAGCCCAACTCTATTGGAGGTTGCCCCCTCGAAGAGGCAAGTGAACATTGCTTTCCTTTCTGAATAATAAAACACATGTTGTTATTTCTTATTGTTCTATGTTATGGGTATATTTCTTTGCATATTTGGTATTTTGGTATCTTCTCGCAGGTCAAGAGCATAAAAACTTTGATAGTGTAGGTAACAATGCTTATAAATATTAGATGCACTAGTCATAGTCATAGTCATCTCTCAAGATCCTTTTGATCCCTTCTGGAGAAGAAAGCTAGGTGTAGTATAGAGTATGCTTATATATTTGTCATAATCCTTGAACTTAGGGTCAATCTAAATTGAATCCTTATGGACTTAGTTGGCACTTTAATTTATGTCCTTGATTTCGACGTCTACTTACGTTATTATTATTGTTACTATTATACGCAACTCTATTACCACTAATCTAATATGGATATTGCATGGGTTGTTGGTTCTTTTGGATGGATATCAATGTTGCACATGTCAACTTCTACATTAGCACCTTGATCTTCCATAGTGCCTAAAAAAATGTAATATCCCTTCTAGCATGTAATTTTCATTAGACTACACATTGGTATATTCTCCATCATGTGTGCTTTTATGTTCAACCCTCATTTGTTTCAACTTTATTTTTTCTTTTCTTTTTTTTTTCTCGAGGATTATATCCCTTAGATTTATAACTTTTTTGTAAACATGTTCTTTTGCAGTTGGACCTCCTATCATTCTATATATTTTTATCTAATGAATATTCTCTCTCCAACACAGTGTGCTAGCCATTGTACCTCTCATATTCAACTCTATCAATCTCTATAACCTATCTCCTTGTTGAATAGTTCTTTTGTTGTAATTATATTTTAGGAATTATCTCCTTAATCTAACCTTCTAAATTTATTCTTGGCATCACATCTCTTAAATTTGATTACTTATGATCATACTCTCCTCATTTATGTGGACAATGATCTCTCTCTTTAAACATGTTTTGTACTACTATAGGCCTCTTTTCATCTCAAGTTCTCTACCACTTAATTCCCACTACCCCGAAGTGTAGTGGTTAATCTTACTTCTCTTCTAAGATGGCAATCACACAAATCTACATCTTTATTTGAAATTTAGTTTCAACAATCAATCCTCTTCTATGTTTTTTGTTGAAATATTCTTAATTTTTAGAAAAATATAATGAATATTCAGAAGCAAATTCCAACAAAATTCCTTCCTTAACACTTTGAAACCAAAATTAAACATTATATGTTGTCACATGGTCCTACCACTCCAATTTCAATAATAGGAGTAGTCGACTAAATGGACCTATCATAATGACATGGAGAATGAGGTAGGCATGTTAATATTTTTAGTCATTTAAACAATAGAACCAATAATTTCACCCAAAATATGCCCTATTCTTCGAGGAAAAATATTGATATTTTACATTTTTTCAATCTTCAACTAAGATAACTACATCGTTTCCAAGAAAAGTGGTTTTTCTATGTATTAAAATAATCTTGAATCTTTCTGAAGTTTCACCTTACCATGTCCTACAAAGCACTAGTTTGGGTCTAATATTAAAACCATGTTTAGTGTCAATTATTAGATTTGGATCCACATGTATCTAACAAAAGTTTGTTCTAATCCAGAAAACTTGCATTATCAGCTTTCCCTAGAAAAACAGTCTCATCAAAATATTGTTGATGATTTCCCATAAACATAATACAAGATTACATACATTATAAATTCATATATTATTTCTTGAAACTTTCTTTTAATTTAACATAACTAAATAATAATAAAATTATATATAACAAAACAAATACATCTATTTACATATTGATTATGTATATGAAAAATTCAATAACATTTACTAAAATATAAAATCAAAACACACCATCAAAATAATAAAGTTTCTATTAATTCAAAAATATATATTACAAAACAAAAAAATAATATTTAACTTTTATTAAGTAACGATCTCACTAACAAAATAAGCTGCACATGGACAAAAATTCATATATTAACACTAAAAACATATAGTAACTTGTAAAATAAATAAAATTTATAATATAATAAAATAACATTAATGGATTAATTTAATTATATAATAATGTATAATAAAAACTTACATATTATATATTCATTATAAAATATACACACTTCATTTAAAAAATCTAAACTTCTAGTTCTTGAAATACTTTTCTCTCATTTTATCCATTATGCTTAGTCCTTGCGTTTTACTCGAAGAATGAATTTCCCAATAGGTAGAGAGCTTCTTTATTGAATACTTACACTTAAAAAATGGTTTAGCATTTAAATAAAATAAAAATGAGTATTAAATCTCAAAAAATAACATTAATGGTTTTTTATTGTTTTGTTAAATTATTTGAGTCTTGAAATGATTGATATGTTTAATTTGTGGTTTGAGTAGTTATGATTTAAAGGTATTTAAGTTATTAAAATTATTTTTCGGAATTGCAATTCGTCTATAAATTGTTGGAATTTTGTCTACTAAATTTAAGATAAGTGGCTTTTACACCACATATTACATTAACACAACAACCTATCACCATCTTATATAAACCCATAAATTTATAAAATAAAATTTAATTATAAAAAAAATAGTTAATAAAATATAATTAATTCAAAAAAATAAAGGTATTTATTATATCATCATTAGAATGTTGGTTGGATAATTAGAAGGTTGGTTGGATAATTAGAATAATAAAGTTAGAAAAGTTAGTTAGAAAGTAATATTTTAATAAAATAATTTTAATAATAATAATAGTTGGAATATTTTCTTTTAATAAAGTTATTATAAACAAAATAATCAAAAAAATAATAATTCTTAAAAAGATAAATGAAAAAAATTGATTTTTTTAAAATTAATTGTAATTTTAAATATTAATAATTTATATAATTAATTTGTGAATTATAAGTAAAATATTATAGAGTTAATTAGGGTTCTTTTAGATGGTTAGGTGGAATAATTATTATTTTCCTTATTCATATTCAAATACTAGTTAATAATCTGATGAAGTTTAATGACAACTATGATTATTGTTGTAATGACTTTAACCATGAGAAAAGCAAGCAATTTTCAAGTGTTTATTTTACTAAATCTAACTTAATTAGACCAACTAACTCTTACTATAATATAAGTGGATTTTTTTTAACTTAAATTACTTTACGAAACAAAACAAAACAAAATTTTGAAATCCAATAACTTAACCCGTTTCATCACTACACAAAAATCTAACCAGTTTAAGTTAATTTAAATTTAATATCTCATCATATTATTTGTTAAATCTTATCTACTCAATTAATTTTTTTATATTTTCATATTTTATAACTACATTGGCAATTCTTGATATTAGTGCATTTGGTAAACCTAAATTACTTTACAAAATGATGATGATGATGATGATGATGGTTAACGTCCATTGAGACTAAATTGGTCTATCGGACCTACAATTTTTAATTGTTACTTGTCTGGCTCCTCATCTTTCTTGGCGAGATTGGTGTTGTAGCTTTCTTTCTTTTCTCTACGGTCTTCCAACTTCCTTTGTCTTGCATCTCCTTCATCTCTTCTGGTTCTTGGGACATTGGTGTCTTAGCTTGGGACAAAATTTAACAATTTTATTATTTATTTATTTAAGTTTAATATGTAATTTTATTTTTTATTTTTTATTTTGATAATAGTAAATAGATATTTCTTTGAACTAATCTAATGTTCAACCTTAATAGCTACTTAATAATACCAATAATATAACAACCTGCAAGCGACCTATACTAAATCTTATAATTTAGAAAGAAGGAAGTTATTAGAATTTACTCCTTGAACCAAACCGATATCATAACAAATCATATGCTTAACAAGGGAGGCTGCGTAGCAGCTAGTCCCTGCTTTGAGTGGGAAGCGGCGCTGGAGCTTGGAGCTTGTTGTTAATGCAGCTTAAAAGCCATCGATCCAATCATGGTAGGGGCCTATCCAGTTGGCGCCAGATGGTTGGCCGATTATCCAGTCGTACTTCAGCAGGATCGAATATAAGTCCCGAGATAGAGAATAGAATTATTGCGTATCGCCTTATCCTGCCAGTGAGATGGTGGACACCTGGAGGGGCAGTTTGCCTTTGCCGTATTTGACAAATGCACGAAAATGAAAACATGCAGTTATTGCATGCCACCCACTTGTCCTGTACCATTTTCCGTTTTAAGCATTTCTACACAGACCTTTTCTGGTTTGGAATGGACGGAATGGAAACTCCCGATCTGATCCGACGACAAAAGTCTTGAAAACAGTTTTAAACGAGAAATCTGTTCGATCGATCAAAGATACTTTGTTATCCAGCGCTACGGCTTCTGCACGGTAAGTAACTTAACTCTTCTGTAGCTTTTAATTTTGGTTTGCTGTGAGTGTTTGGACGGAAGCTTCGACAGAAACAACTTGATATTCTTGCTCTCGTCTGACAACATTTCAATGTTCAATTGAAAACCTTAGACTGAAAGACGGAAAAGCTTTGAAGTCCAGCGCTGTAAATGTTGCAAATATGGCAGTCGTATATTGTCTTAATCTTTTGTATTAGACGTGTGTGTTTACCGTGGAAGAGAGGAAATCCAAAGAACAAGAGATCTTCACAAATTATTAGTGAGCTAGATTTCAAGTTGGCCCGGTACGCTGCGCCATGCCGTAATTCAAACGGAGCCTCTGTGGATCATCTTTGAGAGAGACATGGTGATCCAGCTCAAAGAAGAGCTTATCATGAACAGCTACAAGACAATCGATGGCAGAGGCGCCAATGTCCACATCGCCAACGGCCCTTGCATTACGGTACAATATGTGAGTCATCCACCACAAACCCTGCTGGAGGGCTTGGCAATGGGATATGATGAACATGACTCGTATTATCTTCTGTGTGCTTTGCCATTCGCACTTGCTTTTTCGTGGGAGTTGGACGCTTTTGAGGATTTAATGTCGATTCCCTCTGAGTCCTAGCCCTGTTCTTATTATGACTACTCTGTTTGGCAGCAGCACAACAAAGCCCATGAATACGGCGTGTTCCCTGTTTTAAGAGCTTTAGTCCTGGTCGACATTGATACTGATCCCGAATGGATATGAATGAAGTTGAATATGAATGAAGAATAGAGGGCACAACAGTTTTCATCATCTTAATCTGCAAATTCAGACACTTTGAACATTGCTGTCAATCCAAGCAAACGGAAAATGTGCTCAACATGACTTCATTTCAAATCGAAATGGAGACTTCCAGAGACAGCGTTCGCGTCTATCCTCAATTTCTATTTTAATGCTCCATCTACTACAAAATTAATTTGTTAATATGCCGATTACAAAATCTATTTTTATTATCAATATAAATGGTTAAACCATAAAACGAAATAACAGAACGAGATCCATACAACCTACATTGATGACAATTGTTCTTTTGAGTTTTGGATGAATTTAGGTTATGTATTTTATTATTATACTTGCCGCCGCACGTATTATGCATTGGTTTTAGATTTACCATGGTCAAATTTATTAAATAAAATGAACAGGTAACGAAGCGCGAGTACACAACGGAGAGTGTCTGGAAGCATTGGAATTGGAGGTCAGAAGGAGACCTGATGTTGAACGAAGCGTTCTTTGTTCTCTTTTTTTTTTTACAATGCTTATATTATTGACACCCATTGTTTTTAAGTTCTAAAGTTATTCTAATACCCTCGGGAATCGTTGTCGTCGAGGCCTAGAAGGCTCTAGACCCTCGAAAGTTGTAATCCACGTTAGATTTAATTTATGTGTGGCAAGTCATCTGTATGTTTTGACATCGGGCATGGTGATCTTGATGTGTCCAGTATCTATGACATCTGGTCTTTAGGGTTTAGATGGATGGGCAAGGGAATGCGTTTTGACATGCAAGAAACGCTCTGCATGCTGACTCCAACAACACAATGCAGACGGCCAGTAAGATGGTTGGACACCTGGAGGGGCAGTTTGCCTTTGCACTATTTGACAGATGCACGAAAATGAAAACATGCAGTTATTGCATGCCACCGACTCGTCCTGTACCTTTTGCCATTTTAAGCATTTCTACACAGCTATTCCCTTCTACTTTTAGTGGTGAATTTTTTCTGTAGATTGTACATTTCCGGAGCTGGATAAGCCGAAGGAAGATGATTTTTGTTTGGAACTATAAGTGGTTCGAACCTTGGTCTCTATAATTGATGCAGGGAAGGAATTATGTTGATTTATAGTTAAAAGGACAACGATGCCGCGTTGCGGAAGATGCCTTGACATTCAAGTCTGTAGACTGCATTAGACCACCCGTAAATAAAAACAGAAAAGTTCAAAATACAACTGCGTGCGTTGATCAGAGAAGCATGGACTTTGGGCAGCATTCTCCCAGAATTACGAAGTATTTAAATTTTGTATATTAGGAAGTACAGAGGTCTGACAATCAGAGCCTGGATTTGGGTTTGCATATTTTGAATTGGGTTTGCAAAATATGGATAACATCAAAGAAGTAGCAGCGCGAGCGCCTGGGAAACTTATATTGTGTGGAGAACATACAGTGGTACATGGATCCACTGCTCTAGCTGCTCTCTGGGCCTCTACACACAAGTCCGGATTCAGAATTCCACAGCTGCAACAAGTTATAGTTGTTATCCTTCATGTCTATATGCAATACTATTTTGTTCAATTAGAGTGGTGTTTGAGTTATTTATTTATTTATTATATGAAGGGTATTGCAGTCATAACCCTGGTTTGATATGCAAAAACTGTTGAAAGGAATTTTAATCTAATCTTTTAATTCCTCTTTGTGATTGATTGCAGTAGACCCAGATGGACATTTGACTATTGATTTGAGAGACGTGAATGTGCATTTGAAATGGCCAATCAAGAGGATAGAGGCTGCTTTTAAGCCGTTGGAAAAATTTGTTGTTGATCCTCTCTGTGTCAAATCTTGTTCCTCAGACATTATGCAGTGCATTGCATCCCTTGTGAATGAAGAAGAATTCCCAGAAGCTGTAATTGGCGTTTCCACTGGAGTTTCAGTTTTTTTATTTCTCTACGTCTCCATTGTTGGGTAAGCTTTGGTGCTATTATTTGACTTGTGCGTTTTTGTTTTTAGGACTGCTTGTATTGGGTTTTGGCAGATTCTCCGTCGGTAGATTATTGGAATTATCTACAGTCATATTTGAAATTTTAGCCACCGTTGGAACTTTTTTCATGTACAGCTAACATGATCAGTGCCCATGTTTGAATCGGCCATTGTAATTGTGAGTTCAGACTTACCTCTAGGTTCGGGATTGGGATCCTCTGCTGCCTTTTGCGTGGCAGTATCGAGTGCGGTGCAAATCTTTTTGGTCTGCAGGGATTGAATTTCCTGATCCTAATTTTTTGAACTCTTTGAAATCCCTTTGCATACAGCGAAGACCAGAGGTAAATTCGTGCTCTGAAACCGTGCTTATCATCATTTGTTTTCTCCAGTTAGATGAATATCACAATATTTGTGTTACTTCCAAAGTTTTGTTGAGAGCTGAATTCTGCAAACAGGTGGAGGTCGAAGTGATGATTGTATGAGTTAAGGACAAAGGTCCAACAATACTTCAGCAAGCCAAGAAGCATTCGGTTTCTCTTCTGGTTTTAGTGCAGCCCAAACCACCCTTACCGTGCAAGTAATGAAAGAGAAATTCATGCTGCTAAATGCAGAAAACTCAGTACCATTATTATATTTGTAGTAAGGCAATATAGTATGATTAATACAATATATGATTGACTAATCATGTAATTGCTAATAAATTTGAGATTGTGTGCAGGCTGATAAAAGCCGAAGAATGGGAGGTTATCTGATCAGTATGACACAAGTCTAGTTCCTGTGTGTTGCGTTGCAACATAATGTTTCTCTCTAGCTCCAAGATCGCATCCCTAAGCATATATTCAGGTTTCTGAATTAACACTGATTTCATATTCTTCTTTTTAAGAATTTAAATACCTCAGTTTTTAACAGAAATTTGTATAGATTTAATATCTGTATAGATTTAATATCTGGTTTTTCAGGTTACCGAATCCATATTATCAAATATCTCAAATATTTTCAAAGCACTGATTTCATAGAAATTCAAATTCAAACTTAAATCCCTCATGATTTTGATTTTTTTATTTTTGTAATTAAGATTTTACATATAGCAAGTAAAGGTAAAGGTAAGAGACACATCAATGAAAGAGATAGTTTGTTACCTTGTTTGAGTTTCAGTTTGAAAACAGTTCCAGGAGAAAATTCACAAGCAAGAACCAGCGTCTCCACCCGCAGTAGATCAAGATCGAGGAACAGTTCGAGAGAGGAACAGTTCGAGATGGTTTGAAAACAGTTCCAGGAGAAAATTCACAAGCAAGAACCAGCGTCTCCTCCTGGAGCAGATCAAGATCGAGGAACAGTTCGAGATGGACCCGTTCCAATCCCAGTCATAGCGGCATTTCTTTCACCCATTGATTCATATCACCAGGGATTCAACTGCCCTACAGGGGCTTGGGCTAGCTGATTGACACCTATGCCAGAGATCTGTCAATTATCAAGATTGACACATATATGTCATAACATGTGTCTAATTGTTAACAAAAATACACTTACTTTGGCATTCAAATAAATACGCCATAACATTTCTTTAACATTAAATGTTTGCAAACTAATGCTAATGCAAAGATAGCATTATTTCATGCAGGTGACAGGTTGTTTTAATCACTTGCACTTGTCCGAACTTTTTCCTAACTTTCGAGTCCGTATACCTCGATTTGAGGCCAAATAAGACGGAGATTTCAGTCATTGGTTAAAATGTATTGGTTAATGTGTCATATCGAAATACTTTGCAAATACTTTGCATTAAGTTGAATTTTCCTTATTGATAATCGCGTCAAACTAATGCAGGGACTACAAATCGATTACTATAGTCCCTGCCAGCCCTGAAGGGGCAGGGACTAATAAGATTTATACGGCCGTCTAATAGGTTCTATTCTCCATTAAACTTTCTTACGTTGTAATTATTCTTAAAAGCTTGCGCGCCTTCAACCTTAAAAGAGTAAAACAAGCCAATATTTAGTATTTTACTCATTATTTTTACGAGAGTGTGAATGGAAAGGTTTCTTTGTAAAGCATTCTTGGTCCCCCAATGATCACATGAACTTAGATAAAGCGTAAATCTTAAGATCTGCTCTATCGCTACCACAACCGCAAAGGCTACCCCACATCACCATGTGTCATGTGTTATAGTTGAACCTTTTCAAACGCTGACATCTATGATAGTGGACATAGATGAGCATGAAGTAGTGGCTCACATGTTTGATTGGACATGATCTTGCTCATCCATTTATATAATATATAAAGATTTGTGGTTGCTACATACCATTGCTTTGTTATATATTAATATATTTTATATATATATATATAATTGCATGAAGTTAAACTATACAACTAGCATTCTACTTGCAGTCTGGTTTATGATATTCCAAGATCAGGACAAACACAATATTTGACTTGAAGTTCCAAATTTTCTTATTGATCACCTTGTCATTATCATATGTTAGGTTGTGTACACGTTGATTGCTTGAAAATGGGTGGAGGTTGTAGGTGAAAATAATAACACAACCAAACAAAACGTTGACCCACAAAAGCCGATGCACTACCAACCAGAAGCTTTCCCTTTACACAGAATAATCTGTGCATGTGCGGCTTCATATTTTCTACAAAGTCTAAGCACACCCATCTTCCAGTCAAGGTTTTCAACATCATATCATACCAACCACTTCCATGTTATCTCTATAACATTCTATTCGCTTATCATCTGTTGCAGGCGAGCGGGCGAGGTGTGTTTATATTCTTCCCTGTAACTATTGCAGGAATTGGTGGCATGATCTGCGCGTATGCCCATGAGAATATATATATCGCTGCTCTCATTGTCACTGTTCATTACTATAGTATTTGCTTCCAGGTTAAGTGATAGCTTGCTTTCGATTTATTGATGGCGAAACTAAGTACATGCTTTGTACATAAAGCTGTCCTAGTGATTATATGTATTATTCTTCTTCTGACCAGTGCAGCACTGGCGGGTCGTCCTCTGAAACAAGGTCCAAGTCCAAGATAGCGAATGTTATTGAATACATAACCAGATTTGTGATTCCAAGCAATTTCATTAACTTTTTTCTGTTTTAAATTTATAAAGCAGGCAAAGGCAATCCAGTGACCAGCGTAAACCCTAAAGCGATGGAGAATCAGGTGAGTAATTTGGATATTTGAAATTTAGTTACTTATCAACTTTGTTTTGATTTCTGCTTATACTTCCATTTGCGAAATAATGCCCAAACATATTTGTTTTAATTTCTGCTTATACTTCCATTTGCTAAATGATGCCCAAACAGGAAGAGATCGATGAGGAGTCATGTCAAAATATAGATGAAGAAGATTGCTTAATGAAGAGGACGCTGGTTGCTCATACAGATTATATTTACACACAGAACCATGGTAACCCATAATGGCCTGGTTTAATGGAATGCCTGATAAAGCTAAAGAAGTGCCCACTTAATCAATCATATGTGGCAACGCCAACTGTGCAAAAATTCCGCAGAAAAATGCTTTGTAATTTATTTCATCGGTGTTTGTATCACTCTGAAAGTAACAGTATTTTGGTACAAAAAAAATGTTATCAGACTCGCATGTATTTAGCTATGGGCATAACATTGGCAATCTGTCATTACGTATTCTTCAAGATGAAGGATGATGGCAGACAGTGGTATTGTTTTATGTCATCACGATAATACATTTATGAAGGGTAATGGCAGACAATGGTATTGTTTAATACTTTAAATCGTCATAATAATACATTAATGGCAGCTGATGGTATTATTTCAAACTGTTATTGATTTTATGTGGAATTATGTTTTCTGGTTAGTGGCATAATCAATACATTTCGGTTCCTCTTTTTGTTATATTTATATACACTTATAATTAGAAATATAAGTGTATATTTATTTTAACGCTATTTTAATTTTAATATATTAATTTTTAATTTTTATAATTTTTAATTATTTTATTTATTTAATTATATATATTATATAAAAAATAATATTTTCGCTTTTGTTATAATTATAATATATATGAAAATGTTTTAGTACTTAAAGTATATTTACTATTAAGAGGTTTATGGGTCATTTTTCTGTAAATTTTTATGGTCAAGCTCAATGGTTACCCCAACAAAAAGTGATCTCATCTCTTCTCGTGGATATGCCTAATACAAATATTTCGTGGACCTATTGATATTTTTGAGTGGATTTGCCTAGTACAAAATATGTCATGGACATATGATCTCCATTTGGAGTACACACTTCCTTCTCTCTCTTCCTTTTGGTTTATATTCTTTCATTCTTGTTACAAGTGTTAAATGATTAAAATATACATTAAACTCACAAATTATGTCTCTCAAGTATGATTTTCTTTTTATAGATGTATCGTCGTTTTCATAGATGTATTCTTATTTTATGTAGTTAATTTTTGGTTGATCTTACATTAATAAGTTTCATTTTCTCACCATGACCTTGTCAAGACTTCTATATTAACTTTTTTTTTATCACGTCTCAAACAAATATACAAGTCTTTTCTTATCTTTAGAGGAAGAATCCTCCAAACATTCAAAGAAGACAAGATATTTCAAAGCTTGTGATTAGTCCAACAATGTATTAGAGGAAGGAGGACTTTAATCTATCTTAAGTGGAACTAGCAAAGGCAAATCCATGAATGTTCAAGTGGTTGATCATCAAAATGAAGACTCAAACTTAGAGGAAGAAGTTGAAGGTGAAGTAGATGTAGAAGAAGTGATCCATGTAAATAAGAACTCGAAAACAAAAAGGTAAGTTATTATTCTGTCACGATTGTAGAAGAATAGGTCATGTGAGTTCTAGATGTCTATATGTAATTTAACGAGTTCGATACACACCCGACACGCGTTAGGGGGGATGGGCATTGGATAAACCAATGCTACTTGTGTGTTTTGCGACGTGAACTAATTGCTTCTCATGGATCCTTATCTCTGGCGATGTGATCGTTGACTAACACCTGCGGGATTTGGTCTAACAACAATCGTGATTCCCAATAGAAGACTGGTTGTGGAAACTGCACATTTTGTAATCCCAATAGTGAAGGGTGCAACCTTAGGCTTGAGACTCCACAATGCACAGTCCAACCTGGGTAGATACTAGGAGAGACTGTGCATTGTGCAGTCACAATGGCCAAGGTTATATGATAAGCGCTTGAATTGCACAATGCGTAGTTGGGCCAGACTATACTGTACACTATCTAGTTCTAGAGGTCAAGCTCTTAGCTTGAGCCTTAGGATTGCAAATATGGCCAAGGGAAGTACACATCTACCCGGTGGAAGTGTGGAAAAAGAGCAGAAGTGAGTAATGATGTGAGCGTAGGTGCAAATCTGACTGAGTATGAATGAACCAATTTAGATCAAGTGCAAAGACTTGATACATAGAAGGAATGTCAAGTATGTGAGGAGAGTCACCACAATGATGACCATCAGTGAAAAACAAGAAAGTGTATGAGACATTTGTGAAAGGAAAACAACAATTTAAAACAACACTTCTACAAGATAAATAAGTTGAATCACTAGCAACCGTGAAGAGAAATAAGAAAAACAACATGAGCACATGTGAAACAGTAGAAAATGATAGAAAAGGCGGCAATAGATGACAAAAGCGAAACTCACTCGGAAAAGTGACAACAACTCTAGCGAAGGTTACTTTATCTCCTAAGGAATGCTAGATCTCCAAGATGGAATGCGCAAATGAGCTCTAGAGGCATCAATTAACTGAATTTGATAAAATTAGGGTTTATGATGCGCATCGCTAAAATCAAGGAAAAAATGACACTTGCCAGAAACTTCTAAAAATAGCGATGTGCCACCTTCGAGTAACTAATAATGGATCCCTATTTTCAAGTGATGTTGTTTCACTTTTATCTTTTTCTTTTTTAGGAAACTTTCCATGCACAATGTCAAGAAAGTTTTCACAATTTTGGAGAACTAGGAAAATTTCCAGTTCATTGCACTACACAGTTTCTGAGCTCAGCAAGGGATTGCACAGTTTCTAGGCTCATTGTTGGGCTACCTGCCATGACTGCGTAGTTTCTTAGCTCAGTGAAGGATTGCACAATTTCTAGGCTCAGCATTGAGATACCTTCTAATGCTACACAGTTTCTGAGCTCAAGGCTAAATTCAAGTATGAACTACGCAATTACAATCATCAAGGCTGACTGCCCTCAAGGATTGCACAGTTTCTGGAGGCAAGCCTAGAATTGTTGTGTGACTAAGTCAAGAGGTTCACTTGTGACATAGAAAGATCATCTAAGTGTAAAATGAGAAAACACAAGAGTGCTTAACAACATTACAAGATAAGCTCGCGTGGATAGCAAGAAAGGCTCCAAAAACGAAGCATAGGAAAAATTTTGGAGGGTGGTTGTAGCCGCTATAACACTGGTGACACACTTGTAGAAATCCAACTCTTTATATGGATCTTGTCTCATGAAAAATAGATGTAACTCTTATGGAAGTATTGTCCAGTTCATCAATTGTCACAACTTCTTCACTTAACTTGAGTTAAAGATATAGTCCCTACCATTCTCTTTATCGGAAGAACACATACCAAGCCAAGTCATATTGAGTTATTTCGATTAGGGATGAGGAGTATATAAATACACAAGTAAAATAAAATGTCATAGTCTTAGTTTTCATCTCTTGTATTGCTTCGCTGCTAGTAGGCATGAACAATACCTCGACAAAGTCACTTCAAGAACACAAGAATTGCACCAGTGCCAACGAACCTCAACAATACCTTGGCAGAGTTGCTTCCTTGACTTCTCTACGTAGGAAGCCTTTCTCTTCCTTCACCCTTTATTTCATTTTTAATTATTTTTATTTTTATTTGTTCAAAGAACTGTGGATAGGCACTTCTTTATTTCACAGGGGTGGAAGAGGGATCCTAACTTATTGAGAGAAGAAGAGGTTTTCCCTTGAGAGAAGGATATTTATATACACCTATGACATACTTGTTAAGATTTTCCTCCCCTCATTAATATACTTGACTTAGTTGACAAGGATTAACTGAAAATAGAAGATCGATTAAAGTAGGTAGCATTAGTTAAAAGTGCAAGCATCATGATTTCACTTGTGACTCTCTCTGAAAGTAATGTATTTTCCATCAAAGTATCATTGACTAAAATAAATACAATATTCACATATAGAGAGGGAATAAATAGATAACCAAGTGTTGATAGCAGTACAAATTCCTCTTGGACTTTTCCTTGCTTGTTTGAGAAGCCAACGGTCTCATGCAGAAGCTATCCTATGACTGAAAAGAAAAGAAAAAAAGGAGAGAAGTGGAGTAGAAAGTGAAAGAAAGCCATTCAAGGAAACAAACAAGAAAAGAAAATAGATACTCCTACTCCTAACACAATAGTGAATACACCAGACTCACGTGAAACGATACTTCCAATACAACCATTCGCGCATTGGCTAACCTATGTATGCAAGGGAATACATGTTAATAAATATATATAAACACAACAACAAACAAAGAAGATAAGATGTAACAAACCAAAATGTTCAAAGTTTGAAAGAATATGTAGCAAATAAAGAAAGAAACGTGCATGGGAGATATTTTATGGGTGCATGGTGGTGTGTAGACACACTACAACCTAAAGACATCTAAGCACAAACTTTCAAACTATGAAATTGAGCAAACATAAGTAAAGAAGATTTTTTTTCTTTGCAACCGTGCTCATCAAGTATGACTCCTCCAATGGCTGAGTGATAATATTTTGTGATATGGGTGGATAATGAAAAAATTACAAAATTGTTTGATTTTCAGTGTGTGTGGTAGAGTGATGAGGATCCTAGAAACATTCAATACATTTTTTATCAGAAGTGGAACTGACCTCAAGACTACGAGAACTGGACATAACCATCAGCCTGGGATGAAGTGCCGCGATAGCTTGGGGGAGTTCCAATTAACTAGCAGATGGATCATCGAATACCGGTGGCTTAGAAAGATCAACAGTGGAAAAATTAGAGTTCTGATAAAATGAATCAATGAAAAGATCACGAGGGCCATGATTAGAAAGTTAAATATTACAAATAGTGGCATCCTCATGATCTTGGAATTGTAAAGAGGGGATGATGGAGAACGAGAAATTTTACCCTCTATACTTCTAGAAAGATAAGTTGAGAGATTGGGAGGATTGGGTAGAAAATATTTGTCCTCTTCACATTCAAATGAAAAATTGGCATTTCATGTGTTCTGAGAATGATTGAAAGTAGTAACATCAACATAGACTGAATTTTCATAAGATTCAACAAGAGTGACAGAATCATTGAAAATGTCAGGGTAATGTGGAAGAGGTGCGGGAGGAAGGAGATCATCCTTCATCACAGATTCTTGTCCATATTTAGATTCCCACACATACTAATCAAAAATGATATCACATGTTGGTTGTTCAATTCCAACTCCATCAAGAGCTTGATACTCATGAACATCAAAATAGAGATTCGAAACAAGTGAACACAACACATCACAATCCAGAGGATCCGAGGGACCAAAGGATGGAGGATGAGGAGATAAAACTTCATCACAACCATCAAACTCACAGTCCAAACCTGCACTAAAATTTTGAGTATGTGAGGTCGGAAAATATGGTGGTAAATCAACAGATGAATTCTCAACTTCTCCCACCTCAACCTATGGAACTAGAGTTGTTTGATGAGAAGGTGATGGAGGGTCACTTGGAACAACAACCTCATTCGTCAGAGATTTAGAAGCTCTAATACTGAGGTATGTTGGGAGAGGTTTGAAAGATTCAAGCTCATGTGGATTTTTTGAGATGTGAACAAGATATAGAAATATATCTACCAAGAAATACCAATCAACAACATCTTCTGGAAATTCAAAGGAGAAATGAATAAAGATATCATTAAAATCCTAAACAGATTCATGAAGTGCTTTTCACAAATTCAAAATTTTCTTGCATAGGGTTTTGCGATCATAGAAATCCAAATCACGACACAAATCTCTGAAAATTTGTTCGAAAGAGTGTATGGAATGATTAGGAATGTGTTACACGATTCTGGTACGTGCCCTTCCAATGTGAGAATAAAAAACCTACAACTTGTTGGGTTGTGTTATATTCTTTCCATGACTAACCCACGTAGTGAACCGCGGGGTTAGAGGGGGAGCGGAACCCCCCCTTCATTGCACCGATTGCGCAGCGGGAGGGTCACAGGGGGGGTGACAGCCCCCCCTGTACGAGGGGTTTGAGGGGGGCGGGTAGCCTCCCCTGTCCGAGTGGTTTGAGGGGGTCGGGTAGCCCCCCCTAAGGGGTCCGGGGCAGCACCACGGGAAAATTTTTTTGGACCCTATATTAGGTTGGGCAAACCTACCTATGGTTTTTGGTCCATGGTATTGGATGCTTCGGCATGTATAAATATGTATTGTAACATTGAAAGGAACATAATGAAAAATCAAGCTGGTAGTCCCGGTTTTGGGATCCAGGGGAAAATCTCTGTGCAGATGTGTTTTATGTGTTATGCTCTCGCATTCTTTATTTTCTTTATTTTAGAATTCGTATGCAGGTAATTTCTGTACGGGGTTAAAACCTACTTTTGGTTTCAGAGCTGTTTTGGATTCAAGGGGACACCTTTGTTGCTGAGGGGTTTCGCTCGGGCCTGTGGTAGACCCTGTTCAGTGGGAGACCTGCGAGATTGATTCTGGTGGTGAAAGAAGATGGCGAGCAGCAGAAAGATAGAGATTGAGAAGTTAAATGGTCAGAGTTTTGAGTTGTGGAAACTCAAGATGGAGGATCTGTGGGTGGATAAAGATCAGTGGATCGCAGTAGATCCGGGTACTAAACCAACAGTGACCGATGAAGAATGGAAGAAGTTGGATCGGAAGGCAAAGAGCACAATACGATTGTGTGTCTCAGATTCCGTATTGCTGAATGTATCAGGGGAAGCTACAACGAAGGCTATGTGGGACAAGTTAGGGACTTTCTACCAATCTAAGTCTCTGGTGAATAAACTATTCCTGCAGAAAAATCTGTATAACTTGAGGATGAAATATGGATACTTGGTGACAGAGCATCTGAATGCGTTTAAAACTGTGGTAATTCAATTATCATCTATTGATATTAAAATTTCAGATGAAGATAAGTGCATCAGTCTGTTGTGTTCTCTACCAGATTCGTGGGATAGTCTGGTTATTGCAATAGGTAGCAATGCAACTGCTTTGTAGTTTGGTGAAATAGTCTCAGCCTTATTGACGGAGGAGATGAGATGAAAAAATATGGACAACCATAATGGTGATCCCTTGTCTGTACGAGGACGGTCCCAGAACAAAAACAAAAATAAGTCATCGAGTGGGAGATCTAAATCTAGAGGGAGATCTAAATCTCCAGGAAAACCTATAAAGGTGGGGTGCTGGAAATGCGGAACACAAGGGCACTTCAGAAGGGATTGTAAATCTAAAGCTCCTAATAAAGGAAATGGATTTGATGATGCTCCTTCTGCAGAGGCAAAAACCACCTCAGATGAAGGTGGGTATGTGTACTTGGCTTCTTCAAGTACACATGTAGATCATGAGGCATGGTTAATTGACT
>APFE030068615.1:82403-106109 GCA_000404065.3 Pinus taeda
AGGTGGGTATGTGTACTTGGCTTCTTCAAGTACACATGTAGATCATGAGGCATGGTTAATTGACTCAGGTGCATCCTTTCACTTCACTCCCCATAGAGAGTGGTTCTGCGAGTATGAGAAATACGATGGTGGTGATGTGTTCTTAGAAGATGATAGGAAGGCTAAAATCATTGGTCGCGGAAAAGTAAAGTTGAAGTTGCAAGGTGGAAGGGTTAGAACCCTTCCGGGTGTTCTACATATTCCTGCATTGGCCAGAAATCTGATTTCTATAAGAAAGTTGGATGATACAGGTGTAAAGACAGTGTTCGAGATGGATACCTGCAAGATGGTTCGAGGAGCACTGGTATTGATGCGGGGGGTTTGGATTTGAACTCTGTACAAGCTTCAAGGTAGCATTGTTGTTGACGGGTGCAATAGTTCTATGGTTCCTGAAAATGGAGCAGAAAATCTAGTGGTCTTTGGAGAGAAGACCATGCTGTGGCATCAAAGGCTTGGGCATATTGGAGAGAAGGGCCTTCGAATACTTCATGGTAAAGATATGGTAGAAGGTATGAGTAATAGCTCTCTGGATTTTGATTTCTATGAAGATTGTGTATATGGGAAGCAAAATCGGGTGAGTTTCACCTCTGGTGGTAAGAGGACGAAATAGATATTAGAGCTTGTGCACAGTGATGTGTTTGGACCTGTGAAAGTTCCATCACTGGGTAAGTCTCTGTACTATGTGTCATTTTAGATGACTTCTCAAGGAATACATGGATATATTTCCTTAAGAAGAAATCTGAAGTCTTTGACAGGTTTAAAGAATTTAAGGCTCTGGTGGAAAATGAGACAGAGAAGAAGATGAAGGTGCTAAGGACAGATAATGATGGAGAATTTTGAAACAAGGAATTTGAAGAATTCTGTAAGAAGTGTGGTATAGCACGGCAGAAGACTACTCCATATACACCTCAGCAAAATGGAGTCACAGAAAGGATGAACAAGACGTTGATGTAAAGGGCAAGAAGCATGCTCAGTGGTGCTGGGTTAGGACAGGAATTTTGGGTAGAGGCGGTGGATACTGCATGTTACTTGGTCAACAGGTCACCTTCATCAGCATTGGATGATAAGACTTCACAAGAAGTATGGACTGGTAAGAAACCCTCTCTTTCAGATCTGAGGGTATTTAGATGTGATGCATATGTACATGTTCCAAAGGAGAAATGAACCAAGTTGGATAGTAAATCTGAAAAGTGCATCTTTATTGGGTATAAGGATGGTTTAAAGGGTTATAAGCTTTGGAACCCAGTCACACAGAAGGTTATGTACAGTCGAGATGTGGTGTTCAGAGAGGTGAAAGATGTTATTAAACATGAAGTCCAACCAAAGGAACTTGTGAAAATAGAGTTTGAACTAAAGGAGTTTGAACTAAAGGAGGAAGAATTTGACTCTATAGCAGAGGAAGAATCAGAAGATGAAGAGCCACACACTCTGGCTGTGAGAAGATCAGTTCGAGAAACAAGGCAGCTAGAAAGGTATAGTCCATCTGCTTTCTGCTCAAATTTTTCTTTGTCTATCACTAATGATGATCCCAGAACTGTGAAGGAAGCAGTGGATTTACAGGATGGAAAACTCTAGAAAGAGGCCATGGTTGATGAAATGGCATCTTTGCACAAAAATGAGGCTTGGGATATGATGGAGTTGCCGGCTGGAAGGAAACACATTGGCAGCATATGGGTGTTTAAAAAGAAGACAAATGCAGAAGGGAAGGTGGAGAAATACAAAGCTCGGTTGGTAGCAAAAGGTTATTCCCAGGTGCCGGGAATTGATTTTGGTGATATTTTTTCTCCTGTTGCCAAGGTAACTTCTATTAGATTACTTTTATCTGTTGCTGCTGCTTTTGATTTTGAGGTAGAACAGATGGATGTGAAGACAACATTTCTTCACGGGGATTTGGAAGAGGAAATCTACATGAAGCAACCTGAAGGCTTTGTGGTGAAGGGTACAAAAGAACTGGTATGCAAGTTAAAGAAGTTTCTGTATGGGTTAAAACAGTCACCAAGGATGTGGTATCAGAAATTTGATACATTTATACGGGGACTTGGGTTCACCAAATTGCTTGACAAACAAGGTAAACATGGAATGGCTGGTAAGATCCTAAGTTCAGTAGGTTATATGGCTTAGCAAGCAAGGAAAATTCATTAAAGCAAAGATAGTAAGTTAATGAAGCCTCCCCTCAGTTTATAAATTAGCAAGCTTAGTAATTCTAATCTCTATATTAATGCTAAAGCGTTATAACATACATAAAGAAATCGTAGATATAGTCTAATATGCTTAGGTAAGCAACTGGGATCTCTAGCTCATATGTACCTGGGAGACCCTCCATTCAGTCCCTCTAGATTTATGTGTCCTTCTTTCCATGACTAACCCTCGTAGTGAACCGGGGGCGCTTCATTACGCTGATTGTGCAACGGGGGGGTCACAGGGGGGCCGGCAGTCCCCCCTATCCGGGGGGTTTGAGGGGGGCAGGTAGCCCTCGTGAGGCAGTGCCCCGGGAATTTTTTTTTTGGACCCTATATTAGGTTGGGCAAACCTACCTATGGTTTTTGGTCCATGGTTTTGGACGTGATGGTTTCGGTCCATGGTATTCGATGCTTCCGCATGTATAAATATGTATTGTAACATTGAAAGGAACATAATGAAAAATCAAGCTGGTAGTCCCGGTTTTGGGGTCCAGGGGGAAATCTTTGTGCATATGTGTTTTATTTGTTATGCTCTCGCATTGTTTATTTTCTTTGTTTTAGAATTTGTATGCAGGTAATTTATGTACAGGGTTAAAACCTACACAACTAACATCCTCACAATGGATATTGTGATTTTATGCAAAAATCAAGAAACTATGTGGCGTGCTCAAATAAGGTTATTTGACCCTCGCCATTGAATTTCAAATTATACAAGTCATCAATAATTCTTGTTGGCACTTTTAGATTTTTGTGTCTATAAAAAGATCTCGGGGTTATGATTTAGGGAGAAGTCATTAAATGAATGCAGAAATTCAAAACAAACTTCTCGGGCTCAGCTTGTCATCGAGTCCTCCTTCTACGCCCGAAATGTTGACAGTGCTAGAACCCCCAACATTAAGGGGATATCCCCGATATGAAGTCCCAACTAGACATCACATCCTTTGGATTAAGAGTTCAAGAAATTTGTGGTAATGTTATTCCTTGAATACGAAAATGCAGAGAGTGAAGTACAGTAACTTTGCGTGAGAGAAAGTATGTAACCCTGTGGAAAGTCAAGTGTGATGCATGAAGGTTCCAACACACAAAGGGAAAAGGAAGTGTGCCCCTTGGAAGCTTGTAATAGTACGCAACTTGAAAGGAACATATGCGCATAATGACATCACAAGCTAAGATGTGGAATAGTCCACAAGTTAAAGTGATGAATTAATACAAAAACACACATTCAACAAGATTCACACAAATCCAAATAAAATAGTTCATAAGCATAAGCGTAAGTTAAATAATGTACATTGTAAATACAACAAGAATAGTCCTACTATATTCACAACATATGCATGAAAGTGTGTAAGCTTTGATTTTATGATAAGTGAAAGTTCCATTCATACATACACCATTGACGGACCACTAGCCCCAATAGTGGAGCAATAAATTCGAGAACACTTTCTCCTCCAATGAAGTATACTCGTTCTATGCTATAGAGAAGCCAAGGCTCTTCACAATACTCCCAAGCTCCTCCTAAGCCTAAGCCTAGCCAAAATCTTGGCTCCCAAAAGCTCTTTTACATGAGTTATGAGGATATATTTATAACAAAGGGAGTGAATATTTACATTCCCCTTTGTGAATCTTGTACTCCCCTCATGACTCTTGAACTTCTTTACAAAATGACTCATTAAATTACATCACAACTCTTCACATTCCAATATTGAGGCTTGGAATTTCAATTTAGAATAGTTACAATAATATTACAATTTACACTTGTACCCATATAGGACAAAATAGGGTAGAGACAACTTGATAGCCTAACAAGACAAAACATCATGATTATTTAGTTTGGGGTAAGTCTAGCTTAGATACTTCCACTTGATGCTTCTTGGTCGTATGTTAGTGCCAAGCTCAATATTGTGTGATGACATCCCCAAACTATGTAATGGTGTTAGGATGGAAGCAGATTCTTGCCTCCATGACATCCGGTACAATGATTTGGAACCATTTTCAACCTCCTTCTGAAGCATGACGAACATTTTTCTAATTTGGAAAATACCATCCATGTAGTTCTGCATGTTCTATCTTTTCAACTCAAAATCTTCCTTGGTGGAAATCTGTGACAGCTGCCCCAAGTACTCTTTGATCTCCTTCCTGAATTGGTTCTTGGTTTTAGCTTCAATGAGAAAAACCAACTGATGGGATCTTGTGTGGATTCACTAAGACATCCAAACTATTGTATAGGTGTACATATGAGTCCTCAATACTACTAACAAAAGATGAAAGTTGCATGTTGTTTTGAATCAACATTCAAACTCTTTCTTTCTCCAGCTCTACCTGTAGCTTCATTTTCTTTGGCAAGTTAAGAGGTGTGCCTTTGTATCACATTGTCCCATTCTTGCATGGTGACAATGGAAGCTTGTACATTCTTAAGGGTTTTGACAAAATCTATGCTCTGCTGCTGCAAACCATGCAAGTGAAAAACTTCCTTATGTATGGTTATGAGATCATCATAGAGGTCCCACATGGTCTCTCAGTTGATACTTCACCAAGTATCACTACTCTCATTTCCTCCTAGTAGACCTATGAGAAGAATACATTTTATGTTACTGTGCAGAGTTGTTCTATCTCTTGTCGGGAAACCTATAAGTTTTGTTCCAATTTCTTATTCTTAACCATCAAATACTGAGTGTTTGATATTGTTGCACCTGCAAAGGCCAAGTTGGCTTCGACAATTCCATTTTGATTCTTGTTGGTGTCCACCACTATCACCCTCTCTCTTGAATGTTGGTGATGCATGGTCATATGGAAAATGATTTCTCCATTCTTCTACAATTCTTTTCTAGAATTCATCATAAGATAGATTGTAGAAGTCCATTACTGGATCATCATCAGGAGGAGCAACATCCCCTTCTTCACTCGGAGCAAACATTGTTGCTCAAGGTGATGGAGACTAAATGGTGACCTATGGTGCACTTGGCATCAGGTCAACGTCCTCATTCTAGGGCTCCATTTCTAACTCCATACCTACAACTTCAATCAAGTCTTCAATCTACTAAGCAAGCTCCTGATCTTACATATGTTCACCCTCCTTCTCTACTGTTAGTTTGTTCTGTTCTTTCTCTTCAACATGCATTGGCACTATTTCTTCTCCTATGGTGACTTTCCTTTATTATTCTTCCTTCTTTTTCTTCTCTTCTTTTTCTTTCCTCCTAGCTCCCATTCTTACTTTAGTTCTTGTTCTGCTTGCTTCAATATCATTTATGATTCTTGCAAGCTCTGATATTATCTCTTTATCTGATATTCTCTTTGTATCCTTTGCTTCCTCTTCACTTCTACTATTAAATCTGCCTTCATAAGGATTGGATCCACTTTCATCTTGTAGCTTTATTCTCCCCCTAGACTATCAACAACCTTTCTCTTTCCCTTATCCTGTACAATATTTATACTTTTTAGTGGTGTTGCTTCTGAATTTGTCCTTTAGATCTTCCTCAAGGCTTGTTGCTGAAATAGATTTATTAACTTATTGCCATGTTAGTTTTGACTCATTTTATATAAACAATTGAGTGTCTGCATATATTGGAAAGAATACTAGTGTTTTCTCAAATTATTTTCCAATACTGCTTTTAGTGGTCTCTTTTGAAGTAGCTCTCTTTGGTGCCATGGTAACAATGACTGCTGGAGAGAATTGCTTCACAAGTGTGGTACCTGTGGGACAAAAATGACACTCATGGAAAGAAAACATTAACTTTAGATAATATAACTTCAAAGGATGATCAAGTAGTAATTTGGTCAACTAATGAGAGTGATTGCGCATTTTTCATCAACAAGCAAGGGAGACTAGCTCTAGACAGTGCACATTGCACAATACCAACAATCAAGGGTGTAGCAGAAGGCTTGAGACTGCACAATGCACATTCCAGCCTTGATAGAGACTAGGAGAGTATACAAATTGTGTAATGTCAGTAGCCAAGGTGATAGGATGAGCCCTGGAATTGCGCAATGCCCAGTTAGGCGAGCCTGTATTGTGCAATGCGCAGTTCCAAAGGCCAAGCTCTCCGATTAAGCCTTAGGTGGTCCAGGTGGATCTTGACACACTTAGAACTCATTAGCAGCTCATAACAGCTCAAAAATAAAAGTGGATAGATACAAGTGAAACACAGACCAAGTTGTAGTGTTCGTCTCCCTAATTCCAATGGTGAAAATGACACTCAAATTTGAGTTTGTATGGATGAAATAGGGCTGGTCATATTTTTGGTCAAAGAGGACAAGTGGTAGGTTTAAGGAAGCCATAATTTGATTGGGACTGGTGCACAGAATCCAGCTCCTGAGGATGGGAGAAATTGTAAGACAGTTAATTTGTCATATATTCCTTATTTTATGATTAGTGAATTTCAACTAATAACCACTATATATATTAAAAACAAAAAATGAGGGGCAGGCTGTCACCCTCGCCACCCCCCACATTATGGTTATAATATGTAATTTATATGGTCAAAAGGGTTGGGTCAGGGCCGCGTTTGTAGAAATTCTCACTGTAGATTAACCTGATAATGCAATATAACTAAAGCAAAATACTTTAATCCACTTCTACAATCAAAATTGTAGAAGCTTAATAGATTTGAGCAAGATCAAGCACAACACATATAACAAAAAGCAGAATCAATACACATGAAACATATAAGAATACTCAGGGGAAAGCCTCAGCTGAAAACCTCACTATCTATATTATCATACAAGTGGAAATATTTCAGGATTACACACATCTTTAGATCTCATAGCTAGCCAGCTCTCAGTACAATCCTCATAGATGCTCACAGGCAAAATAGACTTCTCATTAAGTCCTCCACACTGCCCTCCAAGCTCCTATTTCCTAGCGCAACTTTTCCTGGGTGATCCTACTGTTACCATGTGTAACACTGATCACTCACACTGATCTTACATCCTATAAAACTGTGCAAATCTCAAGGAATGAATTCCTTCTGCATGCAAGAGTTTTCCTTATAAGAAAATTCTTGCAACTGATAGTACACTGTCCCTGTCTTTAATCTCAACCGGGTCTTTCTCTCAATAGACATGCATGACTTATTTATGAGAGAATCTTCAGATAAAATCTTCAGTTGTATGGAGTACACTAGTTTGATGCATGCATGCATTAATTGACTGAACTCACAATTGGTTCCTCTAACTGTTTCGAACTAATTTAACTTGACATAACTCAGTTAACTTAGCTAACTAATTACAACTCAATTGCAACTCATCCTTATCTCCTTAATTAACGGATAATATCCTTAATTGAAGGGATAACCGTTGCATGAATTCACAAAGACTTCTAGCTTGAATTTCTCCAACTAATTAATCCAAGATGAATTAATTAATTATTTTCCAAGCAGCTAGTGACACTAAATTCGAATTTTAATTCTAAATTTTAATTCATGGACAAATTAAAATTGGAATATTCTCGTTGCCACATTTCAACACTCCCTCTCAACAAGAATGTTGGGTTGTGTTATATTCTTTCCACGACTAACCTACATAGTGAACCAGGGGGTTAGAGGGGGGGCGGAGCCCCCCCTTAGTTACGTCGATTGCGCAGCGGGGGGGTCATGGGGGGGTGACAGCCCGCCCATCCGGGGGGTTTGAGGGGGGTGGGTAGCCCCCCTCTACGAGATCCGGGGCAGCGCCCTAGGAAATTTTTTTTTTGGACCCTATATTAGGTTGGGCGAACCTACCTATGGTTTTTCGGTCCATGGTTTTGGACGCGATGATTTTCAGTCCATGGTATTGGATGCTTCGACATGTATAAATATGTATTGTAACATTGAAAGTAACATAATGAAAAATCAAGCTAGTAGTCCCGGTTTTGGGATCCAGGGGAAAATCTCTGTGCATATGTGTTTTATGTGTTATGTTCTCGCATTGTTTATTTTCTTTGTTTTAGAATTTGTATGCAGGTAATTTCTGTACAGGGTTAAAACCTACAAAGAAAGGGATTATCTTCCACCTCTATCCTGTCTCTATGGAACTCGAATTTACACTTTGACAATGCCTCAGTCAAAATGTCAGTATCTTGCTCCTCAGTCGAAATACACTGCAACAACATGATCCTCCTTGCCACACAGTATTTGAGATGATGATACTCAATGTCGATGTGCGTGTACCTGTCATGAAATACTAGATTCTCATAGAGTTTTGATACAACTCTGATTATCACAATAGATCACAGTTGGATCCATCCTCTGATCAAACAAACCAACTAAAATTTTCCTCATCTAGATGGCCTCACATGCTGGATGACTTGCAGACATGTATTTGGCCTTTGTTGTGATGAGTGCAACCAACCTCTGTTTCCTACTGTACCAAGAAACTGTCTCTGACCCAAGGTTGAAAATTCCACCTGATGTGCTCTTCCGATCTGATGGACTCCCTACCAAATCTACATCAGTGAAGCCCTGTAGCTTCACTCGCTCTATCTGTATGTACCACAATCCATACTAAGATGTGCCTCTGAGGTATCTCAATACATGATTTTTAGCCTTCCAAAACATCTTGGTAGGCTGAACCATAGCTTGACTCAGCTAGTTCACCGCATAGCACAAATCTGGTCATGTGTTCACTAAGTACATCAGTGAAACCACAAGCTACCTATACATAGTAGCTTCTACTACTTCTCTTGAAGTAGCATCCTCCTTCCTCCAGTTACCTACTAGAGGAGTCTGCATGGGCTCACACTTCTCCATGTGGAATCTCCTGAGTATCTCATTGGCATACTTGCCCTGAGACACAAACAACTCCCCATCCTTCTGCCATACTTCCATGCCAAGGAATTAATGCATGAGACCCATGTCTTTCATCTCGAATTCTCTTGCGAGGTCCTCCTTGCAAGTCATGATCAACTGATCATCACATGTCAACATGAGATCATCAACATAAATTACAATGATCAACTGCTTACCTTTCACCATGATGTGGTACAAGTTCACATCCACTTCACTCTTTGTGAAGCCCAACCCGGTGAAGTAGTTGTCGATCCTGGTGTACCAAGCATGAGGTGCTTGCTTCAGCCCGTACAATGCTCTCTTGAGTCGGCACACATGTGACTCATGATCGAAGGTCTCAAAACCTTTTGGCTGCTCTATGTACACCTCTTCCTCAATCTTGCAATTGAGGAATACAGTCTTCACATCCATCTGATGGATCTTCCAACCCATCTATGCTGATAGTGCCAACATCAATCTCATATATGAGTACCTTGTGACAGGAGCAAAAGTCTCATCATAGTCAATCCCTTCGACTTGTGAGAAACCACAAGCAACAAATATTGCCTTATGCTTATCCACACTTCCATCAACAAATTTCTTTACCTTGTAAAGCCAACGATAACTCACAACTAACTTGTTCTTCAATATTGGAACCACATCCAAAACACTGTTTCAAACTATGGAGTCATACTCCTCCACCATAGGATTAACCCAAATCGGCTGCTACACTGCTTCCTCAAAGGAAGATGGCTCAATCTCAACACATTCCCCAACAAGGGCCATATCCAATGTACCTCTCAGGTGACCTGCTCTATCTATGCTGAGAATATGGTTCTCCCACATTCTCTCTCACATCTGAAAACAATCTATTAGCTTCTCTTGTGTGTTTTTTTCCATATCTGGAAGATTCCTTTTGAGTGGATGTCTCCACTCTTGTAACCTTTGCATGTGGCTGCTCCACATTAGTCTGAGGCTCTTCCTCCTTAGGATCCAAAAGTTCCTCCACAGCCTGTAGTTGGAGCTCCCTCTCAAGGGAAACTCACATGGCCTTCTGCTCATCAAGCTTGAGATCTCTATGAACCATTGCCCTCCGACTAGTAGGCAAGTACACCTGATAGTTGTGGGGTGTATCAATGTACCCCACAAGTATCCCCAACTCAACTGTCAGCTCAATCTTCTTCCATGTATCCTTTGGCACATGGAAATATACCAATGAGACAAAGATCCTAAAGTGACCTACATCTGGTCTCTTACCGGTGAAAGCTTCCTCTGGTGTTTTCATCCAAAGTATGTGATGTAGGCTTCTATTCAGCAAATAGACCATTGTGTTGCATGCTTCAACCCACAAATGAAGTGGTAGGCCTTGGTCATGCAACATCACTCGTGCTGCCCCTACAATCGTTTTGTTCTTCCTCTTGGCCAACACATTTTGTTGTGGGTTATGAGGTGCCTCTACTCCCGTGTAATTCCTTCTGCTACATAGAAGTCCTTAAAATCTTGAGAGACATATTCTCCACCATTGTCACTTCTCAAGGCCTTGATCTTCTTCCCTGATTCTTTCTCAACCAAAGCTTTGAACTCACAAAACTTTGAGAAGGCTTGATCCTTCTTCTGCATGAAATAAATCCAACATTTACGAGAATAATCATCAATGAAAATCACATAATACCTTTGCTTCGATGTGAATGCTGTCGAGAACGGTCCACACAAATCAGTATGAACTCACTTTAAGATTGCTTATGCTCGACTGTCTCAGTCATGAAGGGAAGACTTGGCATACTTTCCCAAGGTACAACCTTTGCATGTGTCAACTTGCTCAAGTTTACCTTTGGGAAGTCCTGTAGATATCTGCTACATTATCTTCAAGGCCCCATGATGCAAATGGCCTAACCGCCTATGCCATAACTCGCCAATATCTTGGATTTGCACCAATTTTGTTTTCAAACTCAATGTAGCATAGTCATCTACCTCTAGTTTATAGAGGTTCTTCACTCCAATCCTAATACTCTTGGTCTGACCCATGGCTATGTGTCTTAGGAACGCTTTCCATTACTAGAGACAATGCCGTAGCCTTTGCCCTCCAACATTGCGACTGATACCAAGTTCTTCTTCAGTCCAGGCACGTACTTCACATCTGTCAAGGTGAGAGGAGCTCCATGCTCCCTCTAAAAAGCAACTGTGCCCACTCCTGAAACACTGTACTTTCTGTCATCACACATATCTATGTGCATCCTGAGGTCTTTCTCCTCCAAGGTAATGAATAAAATTTTATCGACGGTCATGTGGAATGAGGCTCCACTATCAAGATACCAAACACAACCCACCATTGATGAAACCATATATGCGATGAGGATAAAGTCCATTTCGAACTGAGAGGCTAATGCCTCACCTTCCGATCCTTTTTTGGATCCCTTCTTGGACTTCTTCAACGGGCAATTAGTTGTGTAGTGTCCCATCTTGTGACAATTAAATCATCTCACTTTAGATTTGTCACCCTTCTTCCCTCCATGAGAAGAATTTTATTTGGAATCGAAAGCCTTCCCTTTCCGTTTCCTTTCCTTACTCGCTAAGGCCACATTTTCTTCATCATCATTCTTTGATGAAGAACCATCTCGAGTGCTCCTCCTGATCTCCTCCTGCATGAGATCTGGCCACAGTCATTCCCAATCTGGTAGTTTCTCTCTTCCATTTACAGAGTCCTGGTAGATATTCCAGCTCTTTGGAAGACTTAGGAGAGAAAGGCTCACCATATCATCATGGACAGTAGTTATTCCCACACTACCAATCTCATCTTTGCAGGTGGTGAGCTTGTTCAGATATGTAGAAATAGAATCTCCCTTCTTCATCTTGATTTTCGGAAGCTTATCCTTGAGCGCCAATTCCTCTGGTCACTACTGTTCTGAGAGAGGTCCTTCAATGTCTTCCACATTCAAAACAGAGTATCCTTCCCATGGAGACTTGAGATAATATGGTCTCAAACTCCCTCCAGAAGAATTCATCTCACCTTTGCCACACACTTCTTCATTCAGCCAATTCTTGTGCATTGGCTGTAGTTGACTTGGGGATTTCTTGATCAATGAAATCCTTCAAACATGCTATGTAACTCGAGTTTCCTTTGAAGGCATACTCGAGTCTCAAGCCATAGAATGCCATTGACCAACCTGAAGTATGAGATGAATTCTATTTGTACCTGCAATCCCAAACTTCAAAATTTAAATTCTCTTCTCCATATATCGTTCATAGCTCTAATAACCTTGGCTCTGATACCATGTAGAAATTCTCACTGTAGATTAACCTGATAATGCAATATAACTAAAGAAAAATACTTTAATCTACTTCTACAATCAAAATTGTGGAAGCTTAATAGATTTGAGCAAGATCAAGCAAGACACATATAACCAAAAGAATAATCAATACACATGAAACATAGAAGAATACTTAGGGGAAAGCCTCAGCTGAAAACCCCGCTATCTGTATTATCATACAAGTGGAAATATTTCAGGATTACACACAACTTTAGCTCTCACAGCTAGCCAGCTCTCAGTACAATCCTCACAGATTCTCATAGGCAAAATAGACTTCTCATTAAGTCCTCCACACTGCCCTCCAAGCTCCTATTTCCTAGCGCAGTTTTTCCTAGGTGATCCTACTGTTACCATGTGTAACACTGATCACTCACACTAATCTTACACCCTGTAAAACTACACAAATATTAAGGAATGAATTCCTTATACATGAAAGAGTTTTCCTTATGGGAAAATTCTTGCAAGTGATAGTACACTATCCCCGTCTTTAATCTCAATTGGTTCTTTCTCTGAATAGACATGCATGAGTTATTTATGAGAGAATCTTTAGTTATCTGGAGTACACTAGTTTGGTGCATGCATGCATTAACTGACTGAACTCACAATTAGATCCTCAAACTATTTGGAACTAATTTAACTAGACATAACTTAGTTAACTGAGCTAACTAATTACAACTCAATTATAACTCATCCTTATCTCCTTAATTAAGGGATAATCTCCTTAATTTAAGGGATAATTGTTGCATGACTTCACAAAGACTTCTAGCTTGAATTTCTCCAACTAATTAATCCAAGATGAATTAATTAATTACTTTTCAAGCAACTGGTGAGACTAAATTCGAATTTTAATTCTCAATTTTAATTCAAGGACAAAATAAAATTAGAGTATTCTTGTTGCCACATTTCAACAGCGTTGAGCGGACCCCGCCCACAAACTATATACTATGTACAACATTACAAACGATGAAATATTATCAACGCACCACTCCAAATATAATACGAATCAAAAATATATGCTTTGGTTGGGGGTCCGTGAGATTGGAACCCCTGACCTCACCTCCACAATTCCTCCACCCAACTGCTTCATCAATGGTGGTGGCTTGGAGAAGTCTGCAACCCTTAAACATTAAAAACTTGAATTTCTCATTTTCTTGGGGAGAAAGCGACCGATGGAGGCCAGGCACAATCATTAAGAACCATGACGCAGGAATGCCTAGCGGAACTATGCTAAGGTGGAATAGGGAGCCAATGGAATCATGACCAGGGTGGAACCTTGCCCAATTAGAGATGTGGAACCATGAACCGACGAATATTAAGATGCTGAAAATATTCCCTCGAGGGCCAAAGATGTAAGTGACAGAAATTGAAAAGTGGATAGTCATTTTTGCATGTTTTCTTGCCAGGAGTCCAACCATGTAGTCATAATCTCCATTTGAGAAACATAAATGTAGGTGTCTAATAGAAAGGAATCTTTAGAGAATCTTATGGAATCTTAATTTTTCTCATAATTATGCAAGGAGTGAAGTGGTGTGAATTTGGGGATGTCATAATTGTACAAGTTTACAGTCAATGTTACACCACTCATCATTAGGAATTCACTCGTGTAGTCCATTTCAGTAGCTAAGTTTTTCATTTTTCGGCCATCTTCAAAACTGGAGGTATATGTTGAAGTTTTTCCATGTCTTTCTTCTTGATTTGTTGAGATGATGTCTTTATTGTTGAGATCCCTGATTACCATTATCTTTATGGATAATTGTTGCCACATCATGTGAGATTTTTTTAGCTTGTCATGCTGAAGGAATGCATGTTTGAGTGAGAGTTCCTAAGAACGTATCATGGAGAGACAAACCACTATGATTAAGGGAATTCATACTTTTAATGAGAAATAACATGCCATGTACATCAACATCTTGCAACATTATTGAAGTGGCCTCCCCACTCTTGACACTAGGCTCGGAGATGTAGGTCACACTACGTGAGATTTGTTATCAATGTGTTTTGTGTTCTTGAGTTGATGGGCTCCATTATAATTTATTTCCTTTCCAACATGCATATGTAGTTATTTTAAACTATTTTAAATGCAATTATGATTGTTGGGCTAATTTATGTACCTAAACTAACGCAATTATTTATTATCAATCCGGGTTGTTTATGCTTTGAGGCAAGTTCACTATATGTGAAGATCAGATATAATCAAACCTTGAAAGATAATTTATTCAAAAGCAATACATCCTACAACTCTAATTCAATTTGTTTAAAGTAGAGGAAAAATATTAAGATGGTTCTTGACTCAAGAAGTCCACCTTTGCCTCAACTATCACTTAATAAATCAGAGATTAAAATCAAGAACTTAAGATGGATAAATTGTTAATGAAAGAAGCTCTTAACTTAAGAGACACATAAATTATTTCATCATAATTTATTCATCTCAATACCCAAAATCACAACAAAAACTACTTGCATGCAAACCAAAGAAACTAGTTGTAATTCATCATCTTAGCAGAAGAGATGCTCAACTTGAACACTTGTGTTTCTTCAACTCAATAAAGTTATGAATAAGCTAATAACTTAAAGCAATCAATCACCATTCATGAACTATAAAGCAATCTGAAATAGAGCTTTGAAAAACCAGTTCTACACTAAACAGATTACAAGAAATAAAACTAGTTAACAAGGAAGTGTACTTATCTTGGAATGGGGGGCCTCCACCCTTGCCTTGCACACTTGAGAAGTGATATAAGAAGCTCAAATCAATTACACATCCATAGCATTGAGCAGAAAATTAATAATAGCACAAGTCTTCAAATTAATTCCTCAATCGAAAAGTATCACAACATAAAAGTATAATAAGTCAATACATGAGCCATCAAAGTTGTGGCTCTTAAATAAGGAGTCTCATGAAACAAACTGATATGAATTCACTCTAACAAACCCATCTACTCTAATCCATCTATCCAAGTTGACTTCACTACCCTCATCCCAAGAAATATGACCAATCCCATGGAATCTCAAAACTGCCCTATTTAGATGGGATTTCTGGATGACTAGTCATGATTGACTAGCTCCAAATGGGCCTAATAAAGCTTGTTCTATTGGAACCAAGCATAGGTGGCTTAGTCTTAGTTCTGAAGCTTTCCATTCATGTATTCAATTCGTGCCCAAGTGTCCTGCAACCACATCAACCATAGAGTGATTACGGGAATTTCTGAAATTGCCAAATTTGCACTTAAAATCAAACTTTTATAAAAACTTTAGAAATTGACAAATTAAAGCTAAATACCTAAATGGATATCAAATATACATTAAAATGGAATGAATGAAGTGAAAATGGATGATAAATAGATGGTTAAGTAAGTTTCTTACAGCAAAATAAGACCAAAACCAAGGCCCAACATCTCTCCCTTGCTTATCATCAAGCATGTCCCCATGCTTGCTTGCTCCTCTTGGATCCTCTGCCTTCTGTAGTAGATGTTGTACCTGTAGATGTTTCCCTGCCCAAACAATCCAATCCTGATTCATGCCTTTCCTTGAACCGAGCTGCTTTAACCTTTTGTTTCTCATATTTTGCCTGCCACATATTTTTGTCCTTTAGCCATTTGAATGCTTGCTTAGAAAGTAACTCATTTCTCCGTTTCAGTCTACCTACTTCTTCTTTTAACTTTTCATTTGTTTTGATCAGCTTAGCATTGTCCTTCTTATGTGCCTTGTTTTCTTATGTTAATTGCTTTTCCAAGATTTTGCTAATTTCCAATTGATCAGTTAAGTCCTGGATTTTGGCCAAATTGATTTCCTTTTCAAACTCTTGTGTTGTTTTCATTAATGACGCTGCTGCTGCATCATCATCATATGTGGAATCCCGTTCAAGTACTTCTTGTGCAATATCATGTTCTTCTTGTTTTCTGGGAGAATATGCCTCTACTTATTTGTCTAAGTCAATGGGACTCTTATTCCTAAACCTCCTAGGAATAGACATGACAGATATTTCAGTTTCATGCATGGCCATATTTCTAGCTCTTGTTCTTGGATACAAGGGGGAATTCATCAAGCTTCTGTTTTCCTGTTCTATTTTGTCCTATGCCTCAATAATATGTTCAGTAAAATGATTTTTAATCGTGAATTCTCTCCACATTATGCCCTGTGATCTCACCTGGTACTCAACTAGGATTTTGATTAATCCTTGATGGTATATCTGTCCTGCTTTAGGCCTGTGTTCATGTTTTACTGTTTCAATCATTCTCAAAAGACTCCTATATAGGAAATATGGTAAATTAATCCTATCTTCCACTTTGATGTGTTGTAGAAGTCTAACATGATACAAGTGGGCAATGCTATATCCTCGATCACAAGTCAAGAACTTTTGGATGACCAAGACCAATTCACCCCATGGTTCATTAAACCACTCCCTAGGTATCCCTTTTGTCCTATCAAATGTCCCCTTCCGATTTTTCTCAAGGAAGAAAGTCCACGCTTTCTCCTTGAAGTGTAGGCCTTTGTAATACTTCTCCCCTATCATTGGCAAATCTAAGGCTTTGGACAGGTATTCTTGGGTTACTGGAACAATGATTTCCCCTACTCGAGTCTGGTCCTGACTGAAATTATTTATAAAGTCCTTGGTTATCTCCTCAGAATGGCCATTAAATTTTTGTAAAAAACCTATCATCCCTGCCTGATAAAGTTTTTCTATAGTCTCTTTTCCCCAGCTTTCTATCTGAAATTTTGGCTCTACTCGGTTTGTCATTGTTTTTGTAAACCAATCAATGTATGCTTCTGCTGTTACTAACTTCATTTCAACAATAAAAATTTATGACTATTGTTCTTCTAAAATGAAATTCTGGAAGCAAAGAAGCTTACCTTCCTCCTTTGACTCAACTCAACTCTGACTTCCTTAACCTATGTTATATTCTTCCCTTTGCAAAATCATTGTTTTAATCCCCTGTTCAATGTAAACAACACCTGTATATCTCCTGTTAATATGCTGATCTCTGTTCTTGAAAATTAAATACACATGCAAAATGTTTACTCATCACCCAAAAAAAACATGATTTTACTGTGTATTTAAAACAAAACTGAAGAATTTGGCTCTCGACATCATCAAAACCAAAATTCCCAAAATGTTCTCGGCCTAAGAAAAAACAAGGCTCTCAACTGTGTCATAAAATTCTGAGAATTATGCTTGCGGCCTCATTATCAAAACAAAACTTTCAACACACTTTCGGCCTAAGCAAAATCATTTATATAAAGGCATTCGACTGTAGCATAAAATATGCTTGTAGACTCATCATAAAAACCACAAAAATGCATAAAGGCTCTCGGCCTCAACCAAATATGCAAAAAAAAACTCCCGACCTCAACCAAATATGCATAAACTTTTCGGCCTCAGCATGACACTATATACATATTTTGGCCTCAACATATCAATTAAAAAAAAACACAGCATTGTTGAATGGTTCAACAAGCAGACTCCTTTTGGCAACCAATAATGCACATGACAGTCCGGCACTTGGCCCTCTGTTCTGGTAAAACTACAAATATATCAACATGCACAGGCACATAACAGAGACCATAAATGCATCACAGTTGACAGTGCGCAGCAAGGGGTATGTTAATTGAAACAATGGTTAACAGTGCATATTTGAAACAACCCTTGGCACTATATGAACTCTGCCTCCCCTGTTTCGAACTAACATTCCGTTTTTAATGCACCATATTCCACATACAATTCGAAATCCTTCTAACATGTTATGCATGCAATATATCTGGAATTTAAATGCTGCTTGTTTAACTACTACTTGCTATACCAGGATTAACACATCAAAATCTATCACTATATCCATAAGTGCTGTCAACTGGAGATAACACGGATTTGTAGTGTTACCTGACTGTCAATGAGTGCGTGGAGTGTAACCGGGTGCTCCAAATCCCTATTACTTCGGTCAATTAAACTGGTGGCAAGGCAATGGATTTATCAGTTAATGACAAGCAATCACAACATATCCCACAATCGTCGAGCGTAAATAAACTTCACTGTTACCTGACTGGATCCAGAAAATCGGCTATCTCTGAACATTAAACCCAAGCTCCTTCTTTAAATTCGCCTCAAACTCATTTCACCCTCCTTTTTACTGTGCTGCAGCTTCAAACACCATTTCTCTAAGCTATGGCAATGAGGCTTATGGTTTAAACAACGCAGGAGAGGTCGGTTTATGACCGTTTTAGGGTTGTACTGCGCTTCTCATCCATTGGTGTTTACAATGCATGGTTTACATGGCCGTCCTCTTTGACCAGTCGCCCAACTGTGTCATGAGGATGGTCGAATTATTGTTTCATACGCATGACCTTTCACCGAAATTTGTCCAATGACGACGAGTTGCCATGACACCGTGTTAAGCCCGTACCTATGTGCTGGCCTGTTGGTGTTTGTGGTTAATGTTTTATTCATGGTTGCAGCGTTTTTTATTATGGCCACCGTCGTGCGCTTTGCATTGCAATGATATCTTTGCAATAATATTTCATTACCCCACCGCAATGCTCATATTCATAATTGTGTCATATGGTTTGTGCGCGGATGTTTCATTTATTTGTATTCCATACGTGCCCTTTCATCCTTTTCTTATGTCATATTCCATATGTGATGCGCCCCGGTACCATATGCATTATCCTTAGGTTATATGCACGTTGGATTTTATACCTTATATCACATGCGCATTGGTTTCACATATCATAACCTTTGGTTATAGCCTTTGCACATTATACCATAACTTTATAGCCTTTGCGCATTAGATTATATACCATAACTTTAGCGCATTCATGTTTTTGAACTATGGTATATATTTATTATGACATATAATAACCTTTGATTTCCATATAGCGCATGGGGTTTGTTTAACTTTGTATAACATAACTTTATAATTTTAAAATGACCATTTGGGTCATATTTAAAATTATCACCCCCACTAATGCTTTGAGTTGTATGTGCAGGTGGAAAGAGTTGTCCTAGCTTGGTATTTTGCTTCTAAAGAAAAATACTTAGGTTTATAGGGAATATGTATAGGGAATGTATATGAATGAAATGGAATATGTATAGGGAATATAGGATATGTATAAGGAATGTAGGATATGAATGTTAATGAATATCCTCAGGTACTAACTTCAACTAGATCAAAGACTAAAAATTTCTAAAAAATTTGAATTTCAAGCACAAAATGACTATGAATATACTCCCTTGGATGATGTCTGTACAGGTGGAATGGAATCAAAATGTTGTAGATGTATGAAAAGTAGACTTTATTGCTGCTCCTTGTTCTCCATGCTCCATTTCCTGAATTGTTCAGGTCCCTCTGTAATAATGTCTTGACTCAGGTCCCTCTGCAATGCTTATGGAATGTTGTGTTGCCATTAACAGGTCTCTTCAGGTTCTGCTGCAACGATCTCTTGCTTCAGGTCCCTATGTGGACAATACAATACCTCAACTTTCCAGCTAAAAGCCTGATGCAATGCTCTCCCTTGCTGAAGTTTTGACTTGTCCCCAAGTCAGTTGTGGAGAGTTCCTACATTGAAATTGTGTAAGAATAGTAGAAAAATAATATAGAATTCATAGAGTCCAGGTTACCCTAGTTTTCCCCTGTGAGTTCGTGTTTGCGTGGTGCCAGTTGCCTGGTTTTCACCAGCAAACAAATTAATATTTTATTTATGTATGTTTTCTTCTTCTTATATATAATATATATTATATATATATTATTCATTTTCCAAACTGGAAGATGGCTGAGCCATAATTTCCAGTCCTGTTTCTTCTATCAGTTGTTTCATGAATGCTTCCTTACTGATAGGCCTATTATAAAATTTGAGCCTATGTCCATTTACGACAAATGAGGTGGAGTCCTGGTCAATTGTCTTGATCTTTACTGCTCCATTATCAAAGATTTCTTCAATTTCATATGGACCAAGCCAGTGTGTCGTAAAATTTTCTTCGAATTCTTTGAATTTGGAGTCAAAAAGTAAGGCCCAGTCTCCCTTGTGAAATGTCTTTGTTTTGACGTATCTGTCGTGCCACTTCATTCTTTGTTGTTTCACCAATGTAGTATGTTCTATAGCTTGTTGTCGATGCTCATCCAATTGGTTCAATTCCATGATCCTCTGTTGTTGTGCTTCGGTTAGGTCCAGTCCTAATTCAGCTGCTAGTCTATATGTTTGTATCTGAAATTCTAAAGGCAATAAGGCTTCTTTCCCATAGACCAACTGGTATGGACTAAAACCAGTTGTGTTCTTCCATGTGATTTTGTAGGCCCATAGTGCATCCTTTAAATTTTTAGACCAATCTCTTCTATTTAGCTGTACTGTTTTAGTCATGATATTTTCTAGGACTTTATTTATGGATTCTACCTGACCATTTGCTTAAGGGTGATATGGTGTAGACTTCCTGTGTTTAATCTTGTATTTCTCTGTCAGATCCCGTACTAGCTTTGATGTAAATTGTGTTCCTTGATCTGTTACAATCTGTCTAGGTACTCCATATCTTACAAAAGTTTCTTCAAAGAGGAAGGTGACCACGGTATCTTCTGTTGCTCTGCTCACTGCTTTGGCTTCTGCCCATTTGGTTACATAGTCCGTGCATACTAGAATGTACCTTTTTCCATTTGATGGTGGATTAATAGGTCCAACAAATCAAGTGCCCACTGCTCAAATGGCTCAATGAGGACCTGTGGCTTGAGCGGAATCTCATCTGATATGATTGGTCTCCCTGTTCTTTGGCAACTATCACATTGCTTGACATATGCCTTAGAATCTCTGAAGACAGATGGCCAATACAATTGCAGCACCTTATATGTTGTTCGTTTGTCTGCAAAATGACCACCACATGGTTCATCATGACATGCTCTCAAAATGTCTAATATTTCATCTTCACGCACACATTTTTTAATCATTAGATCTGAACTAGTATAAAATAAATCACCATTCACCCAGCTATACCTAGAACTTTCTCTAACAATTTTCTTTCTTTGTTTGTTAGTGAATTGGGTTGGAAATTTTCCAGATGACAAATAATTTGCAATGTCTGCAAACCAAGGTGTTTTTACTGTTATGGCAAACAGATGTTCATCTGGAAAGTTGTCTATAACTGGATTTGGGTCGTCAGGTGATTGTATGCAGGACAAAAAGTCAGCCACTTGATTTTCTTTGCCTGGTCGGTCTTGTATTGTGATATTAAATTCTTGCAATAACAGGAGCCATCTTGTGATTCTTCCATTGGTGATGGGTTTATTCATCAAGTATTTTATTTCTGAATGATCTGTGTGAATGAAAACTTGATATCTTGTTATATAGTGCCTGAATTTATTTACTGCATGTATGACGGCTAACATTTCTTTTTCTGTGACTGTGTGGTTCAATTCTGCAGGTGTTAGATTCTTACTTATAAAATATATTGCATAATTGAACAAATTTTCTTTCTATCCAAGAGAGGCACCTATCGCAGTATCTGATGCGTCAGTGGAAATATGAAATGGCAAAGACCAGTTTGGCCCACGCAGTATGGGTGCCACTGACAATTTGTCTTTTAGAATTTGAAATGCATTTTGACAACTATTTGTCCATTCAAATTCAACATCTCGTGCTAACAGTTTGAACAGAGGTTGAGCTATTTTACTAAAGTTTTCAATGAATCGTCTATAATAGCCCGCATAGCCCAAGAAACTTCTTACCTCCTTTTGTGTTGTAGGTGGCATCAGATTAACTAGGACTTGGATTTTGGCTAGATCCACCTTAATTCCTGAAGCGGAAATATGGTGTCCCAAAACTATACCCTCTGTCAACATCATATAGCATTTTTCGTTACTCAATGACAAATTTGTTTCTATACATCTTTTCAAGACTTTCTCAAGATTGTTGAGGCAATCATCATATGTATTTCCATAAACTGTGAAGTCATCCATATAAACCTCTACACATTCATGGACTAGATCAGCAAATATTGCAAGCACTGCTCTTTGAAAAGTTGCAGGTGCATTGCATAAACCAAATGACAAAACATTATATGCATAGGTTCCCCATGGTCAAGTAAATGTAGTCTTGTCTTGGTCTTCTATTGCTATTCTAATATGGTTTTACCCGCTAAACCCATCCAATAAAGAGAAGTACTTCTTTCCATCCAAAGAGTCTAACACCTGGTCAATGAATGGTAGAGGAAAATGATCTTTTAATGTAGCTTTGTTTAATTCCCGAGAGTCTACACATACTCTCCACTTTCCATTTTTCTTTGGTACAATAACTAGTGGAGAAACCCATTGACTATCTGAAATAGGATAGATGAATCCAACATTTAACAGTTTTTGCAGTTCCTCTTTCACTATTTCTTTCATCATAGGATTCATTCGTATTTGAGGTTGTCTTACAGGTTTATGTTTATCATCTGTATAGATGTGGTGGATACATGTGCTAGGATGGATTCCTTGCATATCAGTATAATCCCAGGCAAATGCTTTTGAGTATTTTTGTAGTAATGCAATTACCTCTTGTTCTTGTTTTGATTGCAACTGGTTCCCAATATTTAAATGTTTTCCAGGATATACCTCGATTGTTTTTATTGTTGGATTGGAAATTGTGTTTACAGGAAAGATATCTATAAAAGAATTTTGCAAGGTTTGAATAGTACAAGTTTCCTGGAAACACTGATTCAAAAGGTCACTTGCAGCTTCATATTGAACTTCTCTAAGCTACTCTGAAATACTTGGTTCTGAAATGAAAAGATCCATTAAGTCTTCATTCTCTTCCTCTTCTCTAAAATCAAAGAATTGATTTATACTCAAAACTGATTTAGTTTGTTGTTTTTCTTGAGTTTCAAGTACTGATTCTAAAGAAGTTGATTGTGCAGGTGAATAAAGAGCAATATGTTTCCTCTCATCTCCATGTGAAATAATCATGCTTCCTGATCTACATCCTATAAAGGCATCAGCGGTAGCTAACCATGGTCTACCTAAGATTAGAGGATGTCCTCCCAGATTTGTTTTTGGTTGTAGGATAAGGAAGTCAACAGGATATTCCCATGAATCCAAAGAGACTATGATATCTTCTAATATTCCTTCCGGAACAACTTTAGATCTGTCTCCTACTTCTAAGATTGTAGAAGTTGATCTAATGTCGTTTAATTGCAGAGTTTTCATTGTCTCCATTGTCATTACATTTATAGTTGCTCCCAAGTCTATTAATGTATTTGGTACTGAGAAATTATTTATTGATATCGTAACCATAGGGACACCAGGATCAATATATTTTTTACTGTAGTTTGTGTAGACATGAGGCTTGCTAGCTTACCAATGACTTGGATTGTAGTGGGATCCTTTCTCTTTTTCCCTGATTTCTTAATGCATCATTCCTTTATTGTTTTAGCATATATTGGTATTTCTTTAATTGCTTTCAACAAAGGAATTTTTACATAAGCATTTT
>APFE030068627.1:0-13212 GCA_000404065.3 Pinus taeda
AGTTAAGGTAGACCCTAGCAAAATTAAAGCCATTAAGGAATGGAAAATTCCCACATCCATAAAGCATCTGCAGGGATTTCTTGGGTTGACAGGGTATTATCGCAAGTTTGTTAAGAATTATGGGAGAATAGCAGCACCTCTAACAACATTATTGAAGAAAGATGCATTTTTATGGACTCCGGAAGCAACAAAGGCCTTTGAACATCTTAAAGAGGCAATGTGCCAAGCACCGGTCTTAGCTACACCGAACTTCACAAAAACCTTTATTATGGAATGTGATGCTCAGGAAAGAATTTGGTGCTGTTCTATATGCAAGATGAAAGACCCATTTCTTTTGAAAGTCCTCCAATCAAGGGAAAGTTTTTACACAAAGCTATTTATGAGAAAGAAATGTTGGCAATACTACATGCACTTAAGAAATGTCGACCCTACCTAATGGGAAGACACTTCAAGGTAAAAACGGATCATGATAGCCTTAAAATACTTTTTAGAACAAAGATTATCCTCTGAAGAGCAACAAAAGTGGGTCACAAAGATGTTGGGTTATGACTTTGAAATCATCTACAAAAAAGGGAAGCAAAATGTGGTGCAGATGCACTCTCAAGAAAGGATGAGGATGTGGAAGCATTGTTGTGCGCCATTTCTATTATCCAACCAGATTGGATAAATGAAGCAAGGGATGAATGGAAGAATGACGAGGAAGTGTGGGCACTCATTCAAAAGATACAACAAGATCCTAGTAAATCTGATGCATTTAGCTGGAAAAATGATTTGTTATGGTACTAGAATCGGTTATACCTATGTAAGAATTCCTAACTCAAACAAAATATTCTTATGGAATTGCACACTTCTCCCTTAGGAGGGCACTCAGGATTACTAAAAACCTACCACAGGGTTAAGAAGGATTTTTTTGGGATGGCCTTAAATCGGATATTCAAAAGTTTGTGGCGGAATGTTTGGTTTGCCAACAAAATAAAGTTGAAACAATTAAGACCTCAGGACTACTACAACCCTTATCCATTCCAAGCCAACGTTGGGAGGAGGTTTCAATGGATTTTATCACAGGTTTACCCAAGTCCCGAGGAAAGATTGTTATCATGGTGGTAGTTGACAGACTTACCAAGTATGCACACTTTTGTGCATTATCTCATTCATTTAAAGCAAGTACAATTGTTACTGCATTTATGGAAACAATTCAAAAGCTACATGGAAATCCAAAGATTATTGTAAGCGACAGAGATCCCGATTTCACTGGAAATTTCTGAACAAAATTATTTTCTTGCCTTGGGACTCAGTTAGCTCATAGCTCATCTTATCATCCTCAATCTGATGGGAAAACTGAGATAGTAAACAAATGTTTGGAAAGATATCTTCGTTGCTTTGTATCTGATAAACAGATACAATGGGTCAATTGGTTACCTATGGTTGAATGGTGGTATAACACTTCCTTCCATACTGCAACAAAAATGACCCCATTTATGGCACTTTATGGATATCATCCACCATCCATCACTTCATATTTAAGAGAAAATTCTAAGGTTCAAGCAGTGGAAGATCACATCAAGCATCAGCAACAAGTTCTCCAACTCTTAAAGGATAACCTTACCTTGGTGTAGAATAGAATGAAACAGCAGGCATATCAACATCGCAGCAAAAGAAGTTTTGATGTAGGTGATTGGGTATTCCTATGGCTACAACCATATAAACAAATGTCCCTCAAGCAAGCTAAGAAGGATAATAAATTATCACCAAATAATTATGGTTCGTACAAGGTGTTGCAAAAGATAAGTACTATGGCATACAAATTGGAACTTCCTGCAGCTTCCCGAGTGCACCCAGTTTTCCATGTTTCATGCTTAAAGAAGGTTATAGATGGCAAGATTCCATTTCAAACAATATTGCCAGAACTTGATGAGGAAGGAAAAATCATATTGGAACCTGAAGCATTCAAAGAAACAAGAACATGACAGCTACGAAATCAATCAATTTCAGAGTATCTCATCAAGTGGAAGAACTTACCCGTTCAAGATTCCGCATGGGAGGATGAGAATTTTATACAGAAGCACCCAGAACTACTCAAGTGTTGAGGAGAACACTTTTTTGAAGGAGAGGGGCATGTTAGGTCCCTATAATACTAGTGATCCCCCCATTATTGTTGTCATTGTATCCCTTATTTTTATTGTTGTGCCCCTATTGTTCCCATATTATTATTATTGTGCCCCATAGAATCCCACTATTGTTATTTTTGTGCCTTTGTATTATTATTGTTAGGCAGGCTTGGTTATATTGTGTCCCCTTAGACTCCTATATATAGAAAGGAGGTTTTGTCATTTGAATCATCTAAGAATTATTCATTTGTGTAATGTAAAGGAGGTTTCCCCCTCAAAGAGGATTATTTCTAAGGCGTTGATCTATCTTTTCTATCTTTTTGTGAGCTAGTTTCATAACAAGATAGGCATCCCATTGGAGTTTGGGATCCTAGCTCTAGTTTCCAGTGGTCTATGGAAGTCTCAGTCCAGGTTGAACTATGAGTTTCTGATATATGTGGCATACAGGTTGTTTCATATATCTAGGGAGGTTGTTAGTTACCCATTTAAAAAAATAAAGAGCCATTAACTTATCATATCATGTTGAATTCATTTGGTACTTTCTCTATATAAGAATGAAGATAATAACAAACACTTATTCAGCCCTCGTTGCTCCTCCTTCAACTCTAGTTGGTTTGATCTCCTTCAAATGCCAAATCTCTCTTTGACTGGGTGAGCCAATTCAAATTTAAATACATGTTGGCTTGAGAAAATGAGCGGGCAAACAAATTCGAATCTAAAACCATTGTGGAATGAGAAAATTCAAAATTTAAACTTGTCACATGTGTGACATCCATTAAAAGTTTTGAATCTTTTTTGTTGGAATCCAACCAAACATTTTTTAGCCAAATCACAACTTAAATTTTATTGGATTGTTAACATCCATCCATCATGATGGGCTTATGGATTATGGATTCTACAAGGAGTGATTGGCATGTACCGAGGCATCAATTCAACCCCATGTAATCCATAGTTTCATTGTCAACAAGTGTTTGTCAGGAAAACAATATAAGAGAGTGGAAAGGCAATGCCTATATATTATACAGAATCGCCTTAAATGAAAGCTCTCACAATTTCGCCAAAAATACATGAAGGTTCCATGAGCATGAGTATTGGACCCTTAATGCCTGTGACACATCTATATGTTGCCGACGATGGAAGGCTCTTCAATGTGAGTCAATTTGGTGCATCCTCATTTGTCATTTAATATAAATCCCTTGGGATTATAGTCATGGTCAACCATGGTAAACCATGGTCCAACATCGCATTATGATTTAGAAATAATTTAATATAAAAATTTTAATTCTATTAATCATAAATAATATAATGTATGTTTTAAATCGTTGTTTATTTATATATATTTAATACGCTTATCGGTGTTTTTCAACCACATTTACTAATGTAGTTGTGCATGTGATTGATATACACGTCTCGGCCTTTATCAACCACATTTATTAATGTGGTTGTGCTAGTTTTTATATGTAATTTTATTTGTGTTGTTATTAGTATTGTGTAAAATTTGATATAGTGGTTTTTATCTAAAAGAGTTTGTTTTTAAATTTTAAGGAGTAGTTGGAATGAGTTAGGCACAAGAAATTCTTTCCAACTAATTAAATCTAAAATTTCTACAATATTAATGAAATTTTTTCAAATTGTGAATGTTGATATTTGGAAGGGCCTCAAATTTCTAAAAGAATATTGTCTATTATATTCTTGGTGAAAAGAGTGTGACACATAAAATAACACTCTATGAAAGATGACCTCTTGGTAAAATAAGTCCTTGAAAATTAATATATTGAAATATACTCCATGAAATATAAATGTTTGCTCACGAATTTGATATTGTGGTTGCTTTGAACTTACCTCTTAGTATGAGTATAAGAGAATTTATGGAGCGGGATGAGATACTCATTAAATTTTTCAATGTTTTCCTTTATGAAACTTATGTTAACATAGGATGAAACCTAATCATGTCGAAAGAACTTGATTGTAGCTTGAAATTTATCTTCTTCTTTTTTCAGAGGAAAAAAAAAAACTAAACTGGATTTTATTAAGAAAGACAAAAATCTAGTTACATATTACTATCATTATCAATTATTCCATCAAGCGGTGTGAAAATAAAGCAAACAAAGTTCAATATTACCCCTATACATATTCAAGAATCATCTCGAGACTTCGACTACCAGTTATAGGGTGAGCATTATCATCCTTAAAGTTCATGAAAGGAAACAACAAAAAACACGGTATCAACATAATCTTGAGAGCAAAAAATCAGTGTACCAGCTATGGGAGATAAATACTCCCCTCCTCCCTAACAATCCCTTCAAAAATGTATGTATAAAACATGCAACCCTTTACATCCATCAAACCTTTTTTCGACAGAGAATTTGACATCCCATTCGATTCTCGATATATATATTGAATGTCAAAACCCTAAAATGCCTTAATTAGGCCATTTTGTGAACCTGCCAACCCTGGAGCTCTAGGGGATCAAATGTTGTTTTACCTTAAATTCCCTCTATGATGGTCTTTGAGTCCCTATATACACAGATTTGTTGCATCTTCCTGTCCTTTGCGAACCAAAGGAGGCCCCAAAGAGCCACAAACTCGACTTTAGTATTTGTACCCAAGCCTCCAAACCAATGTAGCTTATAGAGAGAATTTTTTTGTTGTGCTGCTCCATCAAAAAACCTAGCGAGAAATGTAACATGAGGTCACATGAATCTCCCTAACAAGTTTTTGTAATTTTCCTTCAACAACTCCATATATTCGAGCCAAGTCTGTATTTTGGAAACGATTTTGTAACATTATGAGGAATACCCCTAAAGATGTAGTGATTACAAAATTTCCATATCTCCCATAACATAAATAATGGGATAAAATGTTGAATACCACGTCCATCCAAAGCCCATCTCAAACATTGTTCGATAGAAGAAAATGTTCTATCAGATAGTTTGAATTTAGACAACGTTAATGACCAAACCTGAAGTGCAGATTTGCCTGTAAAGAAGAGATGTACAACGGTTTCAGAATCTGCACCACAAAATGGACAACAACCCGGGCCCTGAAGTCCCCTTTTACACAAATTATCCCATGTCAATATCTTGTTCTTCCACGCCAGCCACATAAATAGAATAATTTTCAAAAGGGCATGGAATTTTCCATATATCAGAGAACCACAACGATGAGATTTTTTCATGTGTAAGGTGCATAAAGAATTTGTAATTCTCTGCAACCACCGCAACTCCATTACAAAGATCACCATCCCATGTGAGGGAGTCACCCATTACATCCCTGCAAAGACCAACACCTTTGAGGGATATGACATAGTTATTCCAATCTACAGCCATATTCCCAGTTAATCCAAGTTGTGATGCCTCTTTCCATGTCGGGAGGATACTATTCCAATAGTTTATTGCCCGATCCAAATAATTTATTCCCCTATGTTGAACTGTCGCAATCATATCATCATATATGGATATGGATTATGGAATGGAAATGATCCTGTTATACCCAATGATCAACTTGTTATCATTCCCAAATGTTCATTTCACTCGATGCAAAAACCAAAACTTGATCTTCTGGAAACTCTCTGAAATGTATGATCCCCTCTTGATGCCAATATTCTCCATCTTAATCCAGTGCATGTTGGGCCTTAGCTTCTGATATTTTGTTGAGATGATTTGCCCCCATATTCCCCCACTGAAAAGTGCCTTCCATGGAGACTTCATTAACATAGACCAACCAAATACTCGGGAATTCAGTATCCCCCAATAATCAAGATCCTTTGGTTTAGAGATAGAGCACCAGGTCATAAGATGATATTTGCATTCGAGACCTACACCAAACCACAAGAAATGTGCCAGATGGGAACGTATTTGAGAGCGAATGTGGGTCGGTAGACAAAAAGGTGCATCTAATAAATCGCCAGTTATTGGAGGACTGATTGAATCAAGGTAAATCTCCCACCCAATGAGAGCTAGTGATTTGTCCAAACCTTAAGCTTCTTGCCAAATTTTGAAAGAATCCAAGTCCAATCTTTTGAGCGGTAGCATGTCGGCTTTAATATAAAACCCAAATAGGTGAAGTCGTCTTGTAGGCGTTTCATGCCCACCCCAAATAAATCTGCAATGTATATGATATCAGATTGATTACCAAATGAGAATATACGGCATGATTTATGACCATTTGGAATGAGACCTGAGGCCTCACCAAAACGATGTAATATATATTGAAGAGCCTCCCACTGGGCCTAAACAATCATCCCAAAGGTAAGGATATCGTCAACAAAGAAAAGATGTGATATATTGACCTGTGGTGCCATTTGAATTCCTTGGAATGTTCCCAAGGCCATAGAAGATGAAATTTAATTATATTGAGAGGAAAATAACTTAATTTGATTATAGATTTATAAAACAATTGATTTCACATTTATTATTAAATTTTAAAAGTATTATTAAAATAAATAAAAATTGGTTTAAATATTTTAATTATAATTAAATACATAATTATTGAATAAAATAAAATTAATTTATTTTAAGTAAATAAATAAAATAAAATATTTTTTAATAATTATGAAAATAAAAAATTGTTTAGGTAAAATAAAAATTTGTGTTTAAAAAATTATATTAATTTTAATATGGAAATTAATAATATATATTTTATGTGTACAATGAATATTTTTAATAAAATTTAGTATTTAAATAAATAATAATGTTGTTAAAGTATATTATACAATGTAATACTAAAGAGATTTTATTTAGAGTTCCGCTGAGATTGTATCTAGAGCCAATCTCATGTTATATAAAAATTCTTGGTGTCTCTAGTCTTCATCTTGCCTTGTGTCACATCTCGAGGGTGCAATTCAGCCTTAAAGCTCCCAAGTCCCCTGAGGTGTGCGACACTAATGTTGTTTTCGTTATAATGGTTTGACCAACTTAGACTTACTCACATTCAAACTACTCTTCTATCCTATGCACAACTTATTGAACTTGATAACTCTACTAGCACAATTAATATTTTATCCAAGCTCACTCCAATAGTCCTTCGTTAGTTAACTTCTTCAATACTTAGCCAATTCTATGTTTTACTTCATTCATCATATGAATAACAACAACATAAACCAGTGAAGCACTCCACAATATATAACGGCTTCACAATAGAACAATCTTCAGCAAAACAACTTTATAATATGGGAAGGGGAAATCCCAACAACAAATTCCCCTTTCTTTTATTATAGTTCAAACTTAAATTTACATACAAGGCTTGCCTTGGACCAACCTCCAAACATCTTGTTGTCACAAGGTAGCTAACTCCATTTCTCTTATAATGTATAAAATCCAAGTTACCACAACACTTCAACAAAAACTTCAACAAATAGTCAACTAGGGTAGCCCAAGGCTTCACCTGCTTATAAGCCCATAGAAACATAGAAAATCGGATGGTTCTCTACCTAGCTAACTCAAAGCAAGTTCATCTCGACTTGCACCTCTTTCTTCTTCGTTATGTACCTTTCCTCACTTCTTTCCTCATATTCACACTTTTTTATGACTTGTGATCTATGATGGTGCCTTCCTCCATCACACGAACTTCCATTTATACATGTTGAGACAGTTGGTTGGGGTAGTCGTGCCACTCGAAATGACCTCCATGACTCTGCCAAGTCGACATGCATAACTTTCCTAAACACGCTCAATTGGTTCCTTCGTGCCATGACATGCCCTTGACATTCATCATAGGGGTGTGTCGCCCAATACCCCGCCTTTGTGTGGGCGCACCTTGGGCATATGCCTTCGCGTGTAGTGTCCTTGATTTACTTTCATCGCACACTTACTCGTTATGGCACATATCATTTCGCTCTCTGCAATGCTTTGCTTTCACACTAAGCATCCTACGTTATGCACACGTTCCTGTGTCATGCACATTATGCCCAAATTGCCCTTCGTCATGGATATGTCGTCGCACAACACCCATATTGCATGATTCACCCATGTTGTCGCGTCGGTGCCCTTGCCATCGCAAGGTGTTCATCTTGGCAGTATCGCAACATGACTCATTGCCCAACCCCGTCAACTTTGATTTTTTGCCACTTCAAGCCAACGTGGGTTGTCTATGTCGTCTTGGGGTGCACCTTTGTATGCGCTCAAGCCTAAGGGCCTAACACCTTGTTATTGGCAAGAAAAGAGGCATTAACTATCAGTGATTCTTAATTTGAGTGGTTGAGATAATGTTTTTCCATCCCATCCACTTGGGTTCAAGTCTCCAGCAACATGGCTCGCCATAGTAAAGTTGAAAGGATAGGCGTCTTGTTGGAGTGTAGGACCCCAACTCCAGCTTTTTGTGGTCTCCGGACATCTTGGTCCTAGGTTGAAATATGAGTTTCTGATATATGTGGCTTGCGAGTTGTTGCATATATCTAGGGAGATTGTTAGTTCCCCATCTTAAAAAAAAAAAAGAGGCATTAACTTATCATCTCACATTGACCTCATCTGGTACCTTCTGTATATGAGAATGAAGATAATAACAATGGACTAAGTCAACCCTCGTTGCTCCTCCTTCGACTCTAGTGGGATTTGATCTCTCCTTCAAATGCCAAATCTCACATTGACTAGACATGCCAATTCAAATTTAAATACATGTTGACTTGAGAAAATGATCTTGTAGACAAATTCAAAACTAAAGCCATTGTGGAATGAGAAAATTCAAAAATTCAAAACTTTAAACTTATCATATTTATGACATCCATTAAAAGTTTTGGAATTTTTTTGTGGGAATCCAACAAAACAATTTTTAACCAAATCACAAGTTAAATGGTATTAGATTGTTAACATCCATCCATCATGATGGGCTTATGGATTATGGATTCTACAAGGAGAAATTGGCATGTATCAAGGCATCAAGTTAACCCTATGCAATCCATATTTCACAACCCTCAAGTATTTGTCACAAAAATAATGTATGACAGTGGAAAGGCAATGCCTATATATTATACAAACTCACCTTAAATGAGAGATCAAACATTTTCTCCAAAAATATGTCAAGATTCCATGAACGTACGTAGCCATGAACATAAGTAGAGGATCCTTGAACATAAGTAGAGGATTGACGTGTCTGTAGGCCTAGAATTTGATGTCTTGTAGGATGTGTTTTGTGTTCCAAGACATATTTGACGGTTGTTGTAAATTTTTCCACATCATATTTGATGTGTGTTAAACCTCTTCATCTCGTCATTTTGATATTTGATTTCAAATGTAAACGATAAAAATTTATGATACCTCCATCATACCTAAAGTTACAATCATGTATAATACCTGAAAATTTACGATAACTAAAATTATGAATGGATGGGACACTGGACGAGAGAGTTCGACTTAGAACTTAAAGCACAATATTTTTTTGAATTCATCAAAACATGTAGTTGGTCAGAGAATAGTGTAATGTCATGAATAAGTGTTAAGGTGGGCCTTGTAATTTGAAAATAACGAGCCTGAGTTGTTCAAACCAATCGTTTGTACGAGAGATTACCAAGTCATCAACTTACAACCTTCCCTGACATTTCAATTAATCGATTGATGGTCATTGATCATATGACGACTACATTAATAATCCCTTGATTATGAGTCATCAATATTTGATATTTTTGTTGACTTTATTGAGAGAGTGGGATACCTAGAGGCTAGACCGCTTTTTCCAAACAAATCCGGCCATACTATCACATGAGCTTTATTCAAATTCGACCATACTAACAAAGCCTTACTATTCCCAATTGTTGAAACTAGAATAATAGTGATCATGGTGGTAGCTCCATCATCTGCATTCATTGGGAGGCACAATCTCCTTGTTTCTTATCCCTACTTATTTAGCTCTTTGTTGTTGTAACTATGAATAGCATTCATAATTTTGTAAATGTTTTGTAGACAATCCATTCAAACAGAAGCAGCAACTCGTTGCGACTAAGGTGTCCCCTGCGAAGCATTTACTCCATAATAACATCAGGGTTGAACAGAGGCTTTCCTTAGGGGAACCAATAATACGCTTCTCTGTTGGATCAAAGGTCACTTGTTTTCATTTCTCTCTAACACATGGATTATTCTCTTTTAGTTTTTTAAAAATTTCGAAAAAAATCTTTGGGTTATGTGCCCCTGAATTTTGTTTTGTGCTTTTATCCTATGTCATTCTCTTGGAGGCCTGGTGTATTCCTAATAAGATTTGCACCCTCAACAACCACTACCCATCATAATTTGATTTGTTTTTCCATGGTCTTTTAGTTTGTCTCTCAGAATTTGAATTTTGTTTTCATTGCCTATTCCCTAGTTTTCCAATCTATGTTTATAGGCTTATGAACACGCTGATTTTGTTTAAAGGAAAGTGGAGAAATAGTCAAATGTAGCATTTTCCAGTTACTCAGTTTTTTTAAGAAATGGTTTTAGTTTTGTTTGTGAAATCAGTTTTTATATCTAATTATTTAGTTTTATTTAATTTTTTTTGGGCTAGGTTATTCTTTATCCCCTAACTTTTATACAATGTCTTCTTCTTTACAATTACCTTCTATTCAAAGCTATGACAACTAAGGGGTATTCATTCCATCCAAATCATCCAGAATTGCACTCATGTCCTCATCCATTAGCACATTCACTACAAGTGTCCCCAACTTGTTGTTGAACCACAACCCAACATACAATCTTTTAAAACATAACTACATTGAATTAAATCGATTAATGTAGAGAAGCCTAGGTGATAACTGCCCAAGGGTTTGACATTTCCTTTTCCATATAAAGTAGTTGCTTGAACGTGTTTGGCCTTTATAACCCGACTTCACCTATCTCCTTGGATTTTGGTCGTATGCTTGGCCTTGTTAGATCCCGAGTGTCGAATCACTGTATAAATCACTCATTATGCGGAGGTATAATTAGTTCTTGGAGCACCTTTTCAGGTATTCAAGCTATGGATTGTCATGTTGTATTAAGGGTTTCATTTAGCGTTAACGTTTCATTTTGCAACCTATGTTCGAGGAAAACAAAGTGGAATTAGTTTGTAGTATTTGTAAAAAATGTTGATGGTCTTTGGAATTTTTTGTTTGTCGACACAATTTCCACTAACTCACTTTATCTACTATTATGGTCATTTATTTTTTAATGGCCCATGGGAACCCATTTTAGATAGGTCTGCATATATATTGAAGCTTCCCTACATCGTCTTTGCTCTTCTTTCTGCTTCCAATGTTCATAATAAACAACATTGTTTCCAGATAATACAATGAGGATTTTTAAATGTTATGATATATTTACAGATAATACACGAATGCATATAGAATGCTACTATATATCCTAATGAGTATAAAGAGGGCATGGTGATAGTGATAGATTTTCTTGTACCAAGTTAAAGCTACCCAGTGGTTGCCTTAGTTTCCAGAAAGCACTGAATGCTAAAGTTCTATTAGATGTTATATAGTTTTTTTATTAATCTCCTCATAGAAAAATTGCAATTTCTATTCAAAAGAGAGAATGGAAATCACATCCCTAATAAAAAAATTGGAAACCACGTGCCTAATATGCTTTAAGCACAAGTACGCAGGTAGGTGAAAGTAATCCACTCTATAAACTTTCCTCCCAAAATAACCCCTCATAATATAAATCTCATGGCACTCTTGACACAAAGAATATATATTATAATTAGAAAATAAAAAATAGTGAGAATGACTCATCACTAGACATCAAATCAAAAGATAGAATGCCTTGATTGTATCAAGGTTCCAAATATAAAGTCTTCCAAAATAGTTCATCCAGTATCAACTTGTTGACCTTGTTTGGAGAACCAACATATTATTTTATGATTACATGAGTGAATGATATTGTCATCTCAAACATGCGATGCCTCTTTTCATTGATTTACCAAATCTTCATATAGAACCTAGTGAATTTGTATCTTCAATGGTGGGGTTGACGGCTTACTCGCTCCCCACCTAGTTTCGATCCCTATTGCGATGTTGTTGTGCAGCAATTATGTATCATTGTGATGGTATATTGGTATACGATGAATGATGTTGATTGATGTGATATACATATGTAAAAAAATTGTATATACTGACCTAATATAATACTTCTTCAGGAGACTAGCCACCCCCATTTCCAATTGAATAACCAAAGAAAAATCCTATATATGTCCAAACTCATTCATTTTCCCACGACTATTTCTAAAAAAACAAGAACCATCATTTGAGTGTAATAATGTTTTTTCCAATATCTATACTAAAATAGTTGAAAGAGAATTTCAAAATACAAAAAATAAATACTTATAAAATTTTGTAGATTGTAAAATAAAAGGAATGAAAAAAGCAAAAACTTCATCAAATTTTCATTTGAGAGAGAATTTGAAATTCCAGGACTGCACGTCTGTATATTGCCGAGTCCGACAGTGGAAGGCTCTTCAATGTGAGTCAGTCTGGTGCGTCCCCATTTGCCGTAGTCGATACGCCAGGCATATGCATCGGAGTCTTAAAAAACTCTGCAATGGCCGGGTGGATAGTGTTCGCCCACCTCTCGTGGGGTGTCTAATATTAAATGCAGAAAAGTTACAATTTAGTGCAACTTTTTACGTGGGTGCAATGCAAAGTCCAATTAACTTTGGAAGAAGGTAAACGAACTTTATCGTTAGTCCAACTTCAACAATCAACGAGCCTGAGCTTTTAACAAGGTAATGCGCTCCCTCAGTTCAACTACCAATTTTCGTAACTTCTGAACTTGTAGGACACACAAAGGTTTTCAAAATGCCGTCAGAGGGAAGACTCCACGTCATCATAATAAGTGCGCTCTAATTGACAACAGCACGGAGCAGACGCTGTCAATGGAAATATAAAACTTGAAAGCTGCTTTAGTGATTGGACGTCGCTGGTAATGTCAAGTATCGCTGAAAATTGAAATTGCTCATTAATTAATAGAAAGGGATACTGGATCTGCCCTTAGTTGGCATTGCAGCTGGCTTACCCAGCAATACCCATTTCATAAATGTGTCCAAATTTAACCGTACTACGTTCAAAGAAATTTTATAGATCAAAGCCAGGATATTAAAATATCAAATTTGCCGTGAGAGTTTTTTTTATTCTTATTTTTAAATAGTATTTAAAATA
>APFE030068627.1:13480-25288 GCA_000404065.3 Pinus taeda
CTAATTTAGTTAATTTTTATGATTTTTTTAAATTTTGATAATATGACATATTCACAAATTAGTATTGTTGTTATACTTGTGGAAAGGCAGGTTATATTGTAATCACTTTGTGGTCAAAAAGTTTTGACTTATTAAAATTTTCAAATAATCTATAAAGTTTACTAAAGTTTTAAAAATTTTAAATATTGATGATGATGATGATGATTAACGTCTACTAAGACTAATGTGGCCTATCGGACCTCAAGAAAAGAAAAATAATTTAGTTGTGATTCTTCAAAATCATGTTTCTATGATCAAAGAGAAGGGAAAGAAGTGCTCCAAGATTGCTATAGTTGGGTTGGCTTAATAAGTCGAGAAGATTGGAAATGTGGCAGATGTTAGGGAATTGAGAGAGGATGTGAGTAAGAGCTAGTCAATCTAAAAGGAAGCACTTTTCATCTTCCATCTTCTTAGTATCACAAATATGACAAATTCTATCTTCCCAGGGAGTCTTGGGAGTAGACCACCACCCAGTTTCACTTCAAAGCTCATGAGAATTAGTTCTTATCTTAACGATGTTCTTTTTTTTCTTAGTGTTGGTTAACACAGAGATCATTATGGTTATCTGGCAAGGGTGGGGTTGATCACCTCCTTATAGTATATTAGCTTCCTTTTACCCTCTAGCTCCTTACCATCCCACAACTTGTCCTTAAAATTGGAGGTAATAGCATCTTTGACACTATCCTTGATTCCCATGATGATCTCCTCCTTAATCCCCTAATGGTTGAGCCAACACTAGGCATCCTTATGTCACCCGCGCTTGAGGCGAAGGTGGGGGCTTTGACTAGAGTTAGAAGCAATTTTCGGGAGCCTCTTGGGGTCCATGTCGTAAAGCTTCTTCTTATACATAAGATATCTAAACATAGTTGTACTTTCAATGGGGGACAAGCTAGCTTCGATAAAGAGGATAGGATAGGGAGTATTTCCCTTCATCTTTAGCTTATAGGTTATGAATTGTTTTTGAATCATCTTAATCTTTCTCCATCTCTTTGGATATACTGCAACCCCAAACTTCACATCCGTATAAGACAACAAGGGTGATGAGATTCTCAAAGAGGAACCTCTTTTTACTCCAAATGCAAAGATCGATCGACTTACAATTGTTTTCAAACTCATAATAAGCTTTCGAGCCTCTAATAATCCTTTTCTCGATGCTATAATTCTAGTTGAAATGATGAGGAAAACCAATTTACCCAAATATTTATAAGAAGAAACCTACTGTAAGCAATGGTTATCATAAACGAAACTACCATGAGTACTCTTTTTGGATTTAATGATCATGCCTTTAGTCTTGTTGGTATTAACCATCATAACCATCTTGGATTAGTAGACATGAACAATATTGTGTTGCTTGTTGAGGTCATCATGGCTTTTTTGCAAGAAGAACGATATCATTAGCATAAAGGAGAAGAGTAATGACTATACCAACAAGCTCAGTGCCCTTGCAACCTGTAGTATCCAAACACTCCTCTTGCTTATCAATGTATATGCCAAAAAGGATAGGGGGTAGGGGACACCCTTGCTTAAATCCGATATTGCATTTAATGTCTTTAGACCACCATTCATTGGTCTTAAGCTTGCCAATGATAGTCTCGTACAGGCAGATCACAACAATCCTCAGTTCAAGAAGGACCATGATCTCTTCAAGTTTCTCCCGGAGCTTATGTTGAGGAACAGTGTCAAAACCTTTTCTAAAGTCCACAAAATAACAAAAGAGATTGGATTTACTATTGTGACATTCCTCTGCAATGATCTTGAGAGTGGCAAGATGGTCGATAATCGAGCGATGTCTCCTAAAACCAACTTGCCCTTTAGCTCTTTTACCATGATTTTCAAGCCAAAGGCTAAGATTCTTTTCTAGAATGAGCTCATATAGCTTGGCTAGGATGTGGCTTCTTTTCCATAATATTTTGGAAATTAAAATTTAATTTTGAAATTTCTAAAAAATATATTTCTATTTTCTAATTGGCTAATATCAATTAAATGACTAATTTTATGGGGTTTTTAATAGATTCGTCAGAAATAAAATATATTTAAAAATTAAAAAATTCTTCATATAAAACGAATGTCATAAAAGTACACAAATCAAATCTTAGTATTTATGACAAATACAAATTATTTAAAAAAATAAAAATAAATACAATTCTTTATAACAAACAAGTGTCATAAAAATACACATATTAAATCTAAATATTTATGATTCTTAATAGTTATAAATTATTTAATTCTCTATTTGTCATTTCAAAATTTTATTATGAAACCATTTTAAATCCGTTTTTCTTCCTTTATTGTTTGTTCATTTAATCTTTTGGATATAAACATGGGTGTTTGAAAAGTTTAAAACAGGATGATAACTTATCTTTTCTTTGTTGCTGGTGGTCATTCTTGATAGATAAATCATGTTCCTTAGGGTGCATTCTTAATTAACTTAAACATTTTTTGTTTTTGGTCAAATCAGAGTGGAGCCTTCTATTAACCGTAAGAAAGATTACATATGTTACATGGATTTACAAATGTAAGGACCATCAAGGGCTAACCCTATGAAGAGTAACCAACTACACAACCCGAAATAAACCCTCAACCCTCAACCTGAGGCTTACAATTTAAGTCACCATCCATGATCCAACTGGATGGCCATTCGATGAGACCCTTAGTGATTCGACAATTATTACAGAATTCGTTGCAAAGGAGAGCTCGGTCTTTACCAGCTTTACGGATCCGATAGGGTAAATAAACAGTCAAAGTGTAGAATTTTGGGTCCATTTTTGGACCTAGCCTCCTTCTTTGTTGAAACCCGATGTCCTTTCAATCAAGATCCTGTGAGATCCGACAGTCACGAACAATATCGTCTTGGCAACATGCACCCCTTTTACCCGGTTCACGGACCTGATAAGGATTGTGAGCCCTTGGTTTATAAATGTTCAAATCTGATTTGAAACTTAAGCTTCGACCACTTGTAGAACCCGAAAACCACATGATTAAGCCCCTATTTATTTGATGGTCCTCTGAGATATCAGAATGGAAACCTACACGGTATTTACCATATTTTCGGACCCGAAGAAGATTATAAACCGCTAATCTAAAAACCTTCAGGTCCACTTTAGTAGTTAACCTTCGATTACTTTTCCCCCTGATGGCCATTCAATGATGAAGGTTGTCATGGTCTATGGTCGGCGACCTTCTAAGAGGCCTGTCGTTTACCAAGTGCCTCTCTCGCTTCCACTTTCTCATGCTTCCACTAGTCTTCCTTCTTGTTTAGTCCTAATATTTAGATGTTTTCCATGTCTTTGGCCACCTATTTTTGACAATCCTCACACAATGTCCCTGAGGGTGTTGAATCCCAAGCATACCTGTTGTAACTTTCCTTGCAAAACACTCCTTCATTCGCCAAACGATCAACTAGCATATTAGCTTTTCTTCGCACATGAACAAGGCTTGTGGTTCTCAAGGTTTGTAGGTGGGAATGAATGTGCTGAAAGGCCTACAAAAGCCGCCAATGTTTTGAGACTTTTCTAGGTGCTTTTCCATTACAAATCTTCTTGGCCACATTAATAACCAATTCTGAGTCTGCTTCAATGATGGCATTATGAGAATTTGACTCGATTAGTATTTCCAGGCACTTCTCTAAGGCCATGAGCTTTGCCATGTTATTTGTGGTAGTCCCCAAATAACCATGAAAGATGCCCTTTATGCACCCCTACTCATCTCTGATGACCTCGCCAAAACCAACCATCCCTAGGTTACCTTTAGAGGCTCCATCTATGTTAGTTTTCAGGAAATCATGAGGAGGTTGTCAAAAGTCTTTATCAATGTTTATCTGGCTCACATCCTTGTGTATGCTTTGGGGAACTAGCGAATGGAGACCCAATTGCGGTAGTATACGAGTGTCTTGGGGTAGAGTCAGGTTCTCAGGAGGTCTCCCTAACATGGCACCAATGGTATCTTTGAGTTGTCTTAATATCTTTGCAATAGTGTTTTGGGGTGACCCAGTTTTTCTCTTAAAAATCCTGCCATTGCGTTCTTTCCAGACATCCCAGATTAAGAAGCTTGGAACCAAAGTCCAAGCTTTGTTGATGATCTCATTGCCTGAGAAGTCTTTTCTCCAATTCTTCAAAGTGTTGGTAATACTGAGGCCATCCCTGTCAGTTTGCCTGAAGACTGAGGCCACCCAATCCCACAAGGTGGAGGTGAATGGGCAGAGGTTGAGTAAGTGTTCCATTGTCTCCTCTTGTGTACTACATAGATAACATTTGGATGGGCCAACAAAACCTTTCTTCAGAATATTTTCCCAAGTTAGAATTTTCTTTTGGTGAACCAACCACATAAATAGTTTATTTTCATCCAATGTGGGTGTTGCCAAAGGTCCTTCCATACCTTATAAGCGTTTTGATAATCAAACCCTAGGGCTATTCGTTTGGCTCCTTTGAGGTTATAGCTACCTTCTGTGTTTCTTCCCCACTTAGTTGGTCAAACGAGGATCATACGAAAATCTTCCTCTGTTCCAAGTCCATAGCAAGAGAGTTTGCCTGAGCTTTCAAAGGGTTGTCTTCCCTATAGCCTAGATACTTCCATATTCTCCATTTGCCATTATTCCTTACCGGATCCCAAAAAGTCACTTACCATGCATAAACCTTTGTTGTCAGTGTAATTCTTGAGATCGGTTAGTTCTTCCCTAAAAAAGTTTGGTTCTTGATGCCATTTGTCCTCCTAGAACTTGTCAGGTTCCCAGCACGGATCTCCCAAAAGTTGTGCTGTTGTACAATGCCTCTATTTTCCCAAGCAAGATTCCAAATGTGGGAGCCCTTGATAAGCCCAAACATTCGAATATGATCCCTCTCCTTCCAATTATTTGCATATTTATGTTTCCAAAGCTTGGCCCATGGGGTTGCCGATTCCTTAAGTCACCTCCACCAAATCTTTGCACCCGAAACTCTACTGAGGGTTTTGGGGTCATAAAGCCCCAAACCTCCATGGGCCTTAGGGTTTCATAGATTATCCCAAGCTACCAAAGCCCATTTATTTTTCTCTTCCCCTTTTCCCCAAAGAAAATCTCTTTGAATGTTCCTGATCTGTTGCAAAAATCCTTTAGGAATAGGATGAGTTGACATCATGAAAATGGGTATGGCCTGCAGGACAACTTTTGTGAGCACAAGGCGCCCTGCTAAATTCAAAGATCTGCATGTCCATTTCCTGACCTTATCTTTAATTTTGTTAATGACTGACTCCCACACTCCCCTGCTTAGATGTTTGTCTGTAAGGGGCATTCCAAGGTACTTAGAAGGTAATTGATCCCTTTGGAACCCTAGAATTTTGGTAAGGTTTCTCTGAATAACAATGTCAGTGTTAAAAAAGAAAACTTTTGATTTGTCAAGGCTTACCTCTATTCTAGCGGCCATAGCAAAGTCATTCAAGATTTGTATAAAAGCTTTGGCTTCATTGACCGTAGGAATGCCCTGCAGCATAGTGTCATCCACAAATTGTTGGTGAGTTGAAGCATCTCCATCTATGGTGAGTATCAAACCTTGGATTCTTCCCTCAGCACTTACCATTTTTATCGCTCTACCTAGCCCTTCCATCATGAGCACAATCTCCTTGTCTTAGACCCCTATAAGGCTTGAAGGTTCTAGAGGGCGAGCCATTTAGCAACATTCAAAAACTAGTCGTGGATGCAAGGGCCATAACCCATCTGATCCAATTGTGGCCAAAACCATAAGCTTTCAGCTCTGCCCTGATGTAAGACCAACTTAGCTTATCATAAGCTTTCGCTAGGTCAAGCTGTATGATCATACCAGCTTGTTTGTTTCTCTTAAGAGAGTGTACCATGTCATGAGCTTATATGATGTTGTTGAGAATCTGTCTTCTTTCAACATAACCAATTTGCGTCTCTGAGACAAGAGCTAGAAGAAGGGGATTGAGTATGTTAGCGATCACTTTAGAAATAATTTTGTACACCACATTACATAAAGCTATGGGTTTGAATCTGTCCGTTGTCATAGCTTTTTCCTACTTTGGAATCAAAGCTATGAAAGAGGCACTGAGAGCCTTCAAGACTGATCTCGATCTTCTTGAGTCTTCCACTGCATCAAGGATGTCTTGTTTGACTGTTTTCAAGCATGCTTTGAAGAATTCCACATTGAAACCATCCGGGCCAAGAGCTTTCCCATTTTGCATCTCGTTTATAACTTCACTGACCTCATCTTTAGACACTGGCCTATTAAGGTTATGATTGTCTTCCCTTGTTACAAGCTTAGGAATGTACCTTGTGAATTTGTTAATGAACTGTGACCTGTCTAAGAGAGGGTCCTTTGCAATGCTAAGGAAGTGTTGTACTAGGATAGATTCCATTTCTTTTTGGGTGACGAGCTCTTTCCCTTGAGAATCTCTGACTTTAAAAATTTTGTTATGTGACCTGTGACTCAATGTGGATTTATGAAAAAACTTTGTGTTTCTTTCCCCTTCTCTATTCCAATGTACTCTAGATTCTTGTCTCCAGAAAATCTCCTCTTACCTGCACCTGTCATCCCATTCCTTCTGAAGAGCATCAGCTTGATTTTTCCTTTCCTTAGTAAAGCCATCTGTGATCATGAGCTGATTAATCCCCTGAAGTTTCTGTTCAAATTCTTTTTTGGCTTTGAAAATGTTACCAAACTGTTTTTTGTTCCAATCTTTGAGTCTAGCTTTGATGTGTTTAAGTCTTTGTTGTAGCATGAACATTTTAGTGCCTTGAAAGGGAAACTCTTCCTTCCACCAATTATCAATATTGCTGGTGAAGTCAGGTTGAAAGAGCCAGAAATTATCAAACCTGAAAGGTTTGTTCCTCGGTGTACCCATAAAAGTGGCTTCAAGCTAGATAGATCAATGGTCTGAGCCTCCAAAAGGAAGGATTAAAGCTAACATATCAGGGCCTATGAGAAATAGGTCCTCTGAGATCTTGAATCTATCTAGTTTAGAGGAAGATTAAGAATCCCCTCCTCTTTTGTTGTTCTAGGTGAAAGTGCCATTTATTGTTTCAGCATCCACTAATCTCATGTTATTTATGAAGTTCTAGAAGGAAATGGAGTCTTTGCTTAGTGTTCTAGTGCCACCTTTTTTCTCTGTAAGAGATTTGATCATATTGAAATCCCTTGCCAGAATCCAGGGCATGTCAAGATATCTCTCTCTTAGCTCCTCAAGGGAAGTGAGATGCTTGAGTTTGTCTTCTAGTTTTTGAGGACCATAGTCATTTGCAATCATGTAAATCTCCTTATCACCCACAGGTTGTATTACCAACAAAGATAGTTCTTGGATGCTTTCGCCTCTAGGATTCCAATTTTTTGGGGATCCCAAAGAGTAAGAATCCCTCCTGCCGAGTTGTTTGCCTTAACCTCTACATACTCATACTCGCTTAACCATTTGCTATGTATTTCTCTGATTTTATCCATCTAGCACTTTGTTTCCTGAATGAAACCATATCTGGTTTTTCTTCTTTTATTCTACTACTGAGATTTCTTTGTTTCCTTTTACTTCCTAGGCCCTTAATATTCCAGGTTGTAAGCTTCATTAAGAAAGGTTTGTGAAAGAGTAACTGGTGAGATCTTTCATCTTACCTAAGTTGATCATGAGTTTTCCACATTCTGTCAGCAACTCATTCTGTCTTTTCCTTCCTCTTTTCCTATCTAGGTTCTTGGAAGAGTGCCCAGTGTTTCCTCCATTTTCTTCATCCCTCTATTTCCCTGGCTGTCATGGTTTCTTTTGACTCTAGAACCCTTTGATTGGGATCTCCATAGGAAGAGCTGTTGAACCCTATCAAACTCCTCTTTTGGCAGGGAGTCAACGCCTTTGGTAATACCATGCTCTAGAAACTTTTCTAGATCCAAGTTCTCCTTCTCAAGAGTCTCTTGTAGTTCATGATCCTCCATTCCCGCCTCACATGGGGTCATCTCATGGTCCCTACTGAGCTCCACAATGCTTAGTAGATCATCTTGTTGCTGGTTGTTCTCTGGTATGTCCTCCATGCTAGTATCCCTATCCTTCTCATTGGTTTAATCTCCGATTTCTGGTTTTCCCCATTGTTTCAAACTTCTTCTAAGATTTTGAAACTATTGTGGCTCAGTAACCTGCCCTCGTTGATTTTCTTTTGGTGCCACTTTCCTCCTTTCCCCTCCCCCTCCACCTTAGTGAAACCCTTAGGATCTTTGCTTGTGGTGGTTTTTTTTTGCTTTCCGGTTTGTTTAATGGGCAATCTCTGTATAGGTGCCCGTGTTCATGGAACTTACGACACCTAAACGGGACATGCTCATAGTCCACCGCCTGCACCCATTCTTCATCATAAACTTCTAAAATGATCTTGTCCGGGAGTGCCTCAGATAGGTCCATTTCCACACAAATCCGGGCGAAGGAAGTGTATTTACCTCTTAATGTTGCATCTGATGTCTTTATAAAATGCCCTAGTTTTTTACTGATAGCCTTTAGGGACACTAACAACCAATAGTCTAAAGGAAGGGAGAATAGTCTTATCCATACCGGTACTGAAGTGAACGTTTCTCATTCTGGGACAAAATTCATCACCCATGGCCGCATGTAAAGGCTTGCAGTAGTGTAAAAATAGGGTCCTCCCTCGAACACTCTGTCTTCATCTTCTAAGCTTGTGAACACCACCGTAAAGAAGCCCTTGGATCTAAGGTGAAGGTTTATTTCCCCCTTAGGTTTCCAGTGGTTCCTTATCCATGCATGTAAGGCCTTCTCCGTCGGCCAAATCCCCATAAATTTGCATATGATTGTGTGTTTCGCCATGTGATCTCTGTGTACTTGTAGCGCTGGGTCACTTAAAACGACCCGAGGAGTAATGGTCGACTTGGGTTTGCAGACCCCTGTCACCCTCAAAGGTGCAGCTTTCTGACTGTTGCCCTCTTTCCTCTTCTCCCTACTATCTTCCTCATGATTTACTCTCTATTCATGAGGTTTGATATTTCTAGTGTTAGTATCCTCAGTTATCACCTTCGTTGGTTTCTTAAAGCAATGCAGATCAGTTTCCTTATTTCTATTCGCAGCGATTTGACTGTAGGAGGGAGCAGAACTCCCTCCTCCACGACTCACCATGGTTACCAGCGCCAAACCCTGACTCAAATCCTAGTTCACGTTGTAGAGCGAGAACCTCATGAATTCTCTCCTAATTAACTTAAACATTTAATCTTATTTGATTATGTAATTAATTTTAAAGTTTGAAAAAAATAAATTTATTTATTTATTTTCACTTAAAAAAAATCTCTCTTCATGCAAGATAGATTTTGAAATTAATATGGATTTGTCATAGTAATTAACAAAAACATATTATTTTACACAAATTTTAAACATTATTCTTGAAATTTAATAATAATATTAACAACTTTAATTATTTCCACCAAAATGCTATATGTGAGAATGGCTATATACAAAATTAACACAAACATATTATTTTACACAATTTTTAAACATTATTCTTGAAATTAAATAAAAATATTAACAACTTTAATTATTTCCACCAAAATGCTATATATGAGAATGGTTATATACACAAATATTCACTATATGTTAGATTTTTTAATACTATATCCATGTTAACTCCAAATATATTAAATGTCTAGAGGGATGGTGCAAAGCTCTCCTCAAGTGTGGTGAGAGGGATGGAATGCTTGAGATGCAAACCTTTCCTCAAACGTGGCAAGAGGGATCAAATCGCTTGAGCTACAAACATTATAATAATTATAATAACAACTTTATAATAACTATGTACGATGTTATGTTATAATTACTTTAAATTTAAAACAATTTTTAATAATAATTAAATTAATAATAATAATATTTATAATTAAAAAAAAAATTCCATAAAACACATTCACTAGATTAGTTTGCTAGATTTATTTAAAAAAAAAAGACAATTACTATAAACAATGCTACATATACACTTAGCTATTATTTTGCTAGATTTTATTTAAAAAAAGACCAATTTACTAAGTAACCAATTGGCTACATTTACACTTATTAAGGATATTATTTAAAATAATTTTTATAATTTAAAATTTTTGTTATAATTTTTTTTTTTTTAATTTTGATAATTATAAAATACATTATAATATATATATATAATATATATATATATATATATATATATAAATATATAATATACACTCGTATCTATTTATTAATTATTAATTATTATACCATATTAATTAAACTTAATATTTTAGAATTAAAAAAAATATTTATTTGAATAGAATTTTTTCACGTTTCTCTTTTCACGAATCACAAATGGATATAATTTTATATGTAAATATTAATTCATGTAAAATTCTTCTTATATGTCATGACAAATAAACTATTTTAAAAAATAACACAATCATATTGGGTTTGATAATTAAGAACTTGTATTATTTTTAAAAGTTATAAGCTTAAATTTGAAAACATAAGGGTATACTTTTATAATTTGAGTAAAAATATAATTAAAAATTTTATTAAATTATAAGAGTTTTTAATATTTTTGTTATTTTCAATTTTTTTAATTAAATATTAATTAATTATTTAAAATATTAAATATTAGTTAAATTAATATTTAAATTAAATATATTTGGATTTTTTAGTAGGTTGAAGTTAGCCTTTTTATTAAATGGAAAAAAACTGACTCATCCACAATAAGGTATTATTATGATATTACATTAAATTAAATTAACTTCTCTTACATTAAAGTAGGATTCATTAAAGTATGTAAGATTCATTAAAGTAATTTACTTCTCTTACATCAAAGTAGGATTCATTAAATTAATGTTTAATTAACAAATTATTTCAAACTAAAAGTAAAAACAAATATATTTAAAATTTGTCATGAAATTTTAGAGTCTTCATTACCCATTTCCGTCGTATTTATCCTAGAACTTTATTATTTTATCTTGTTTTTTAAAATTTTAATCTAAAAAATTCCATTTTATTTGTAATAAAAGTTATTAATATATATTAATTAAATTAATGTAGTAATATATTTAAGTTTATTTTAGGTATTATTTTATTTTGATAGAGAGAATTAAAAATATTAAATTGAAACCCAAAAAATTAACTAAAAAAAATAAATTAAAATAAGGAAAAATATAATGAATAAAAAAATCATTTTTTTCTTTTAAAAATAAATCACTAATTATTTGTGTAATGGCCATGGAAATGGAAATGAAGTCTCACTGAAATAGGGAGTCTTGGGTTGAAATCTTGGTTATCCTCCAATCAGAAGTTGGGAAGTTGGACATGATGATGATGATTAGTCTTTTACCAACTTACAAAAAAAATAAAAGTCTTCTGAAAATTATTATAATCTATATATATATATATATATAAAGTCTTACTAGTTGCCTCAAGAGGCCCATTCTACAACCTAGTATGACCCCGATATGTAAATAAAAATGAGCCAAAACATTCACTTGAATTTTAAATAGCTAATGTGTTTAATATCTCTTTTATCACATACATGAATTTGAATGGATCATAAATTTACCTTTAAACATTTTTTTTACCACATTAAAATTTCAAATTAGGTAAAATTTTAAACATCTTTACTCTTTACTCAAGCCAATGCCATTACTTAAATCAAAAGAAAAAAGGTTAATTCAACACAAAGAATCCAAAATCCTGCTCCAAAATCTTTTAATACTTCTTTTAATTAAATATTTGTAAAATAAATCTTTAAAAGGAAAAACCATATATATCAATTTGATGTAGTTTTATTATAAATTTTATTTTCATGCTATGTAAAAAATATCATTAAATCTA
>APFE030068627.1:39987-50260 GCA_000404065.3 Pinus taeda
CCAAGGAAATTTGGCTAAGTCATGCAACATTAAATCCAAGCATTGAGCTGCACAAGGGGTCCAATAAATCTGATTATATTTCTCCATAATCAGCTTCCTTGCACCAACACAATTTGATGCATTATCTGTAACAACATGGACAACATTTGCCACCCCAACCTCTTGAATCGCTTCATCCAAAATTCCAAAAATAAATTCTGATGTCTTCACTCGATCCATTGCATTTATTGCCTTCAAGAAAAGTACCCCTTGAGGACAATAAACAAGCACATTGATCAATGGGCGATGACACAAATCTGACCAACCATCACTCAAAATTGTGCATCCTGTAAGCTTCCAAGACTCTTTAATATCAGCCAGCTTTCCTGTCACTCTGTCTTTTGCTCTCTTTAGCAAAGTTGTCCTTAAAGCTTCAGATCCAGGAGGAACATAGCCCTTCCCAAAATCAATAGCCTTTTTAATTACATTTTTAAAATATGGACTCCTCGCCACATTAAAGGGAATTGCACATGCATAAAAATACTCAGCAACAACATCATCAATTTCCTGTTTCTCAACAGGTTTCCAGAACTGATTTAATGTTTTCGTTCCACTTGTTTTTGCTTGAGTAGCTGTAGAACTTGATCCACCAATCTTTGAAATTGAATTGATGGTGTTGGAGGAAGACATGGCAATCTCCCTCTCAATTCGATGCCTCTTATTTACCCTTTTCTACTTTTGCATCTGTGAATTGGAATGGTCTTTCTCCACTGTGGCTTTTTGTTCATCTGTGATCTTACTGCAGGCTTCAACACCACCTCCACTTCCATTGCTAATACTGAGAAGGTGATCCACTGCTCTAGTCAAAGTGCCAGTGAAATTATGTCCACACAGCTGACATGAAAGATTAAAACCATCTTTTTGGACAAAATTCCAAGCTACAACAGTTGATTTTGGTGGTGCCATTGAAAGTCTGAAATGTCTGCAAATTTCAAAACAATAGAATTATAAAAATGCAAGACACTGAACAGTAAACACTACGTTGTTCAAAAAATGCAAAACATACTGATATGACTAGGGCAGATATGACTGTTTGAATATAAATTCAGTACTGTGGGCACTGGGCAGTTTCTTTAAAATAAGATGATTTTCTTAAAAAGTTTAATTTCAAGACTCAAATGCAAATACAGGCTATAGCCTTGGTAATGTCACACAAGTCCACAAAATTTATATGATTCAACAGTGATTTTTTTTTGTGAAATAACATATACAAAGGTTATTTTTGATGGTTCAACAATGATAATTTTTTTGTGAAATAACAGTGATAATGAGCACTCAGTAAAATCGGCATACCAAAAGATTAAATAAGCTCTGAAATAGAGCCACAAGATGCATCATGCAACAGTCAAAGAGAGGGTCAAATCCTGGTTGAATTTCTTTAGATTTCTGGGTCAAATCCCTTGGTGAGAAGCTGATATATCATCATACAGTTCCCATGCTTGATTTTTTGTAGCTGAATGAAATCAAATCACTTGTTTTGGAGCTGAAACCTTTTACTAATCAGTGCTGAGCGTGTGAATATTGACTGAGGCCAAATTCTGAGCAATAAAGGGTGAGCGTATTGCCGTATGAGGGATGTATTCCTTGGTTGTGAGCCACTATTTATTTCAGTCTGTTTGTGGATATTATTTTAGGATTGGGGAGTTGTATATTTTGGTTTGAATGCTTCCTGTCACAAGCAGGGAATTCACCTGTGGACTTGTGGAATCAATTCTTGACTAAGCAGCCATGAAAAGGCGGTCCACAGGCATTGAATACTGTTGAGAAAAAATTCTGGAAATAAGTAAGAAGATTTATCTTGTTGGGTGACCTTGCATTCTGGATTTTATTTGCTTTTATGATTGAATTTGCGTTTTTTTTTTTGTTGCCATTTCAGTTGGCGTTTAATAAGTGATTTTTTATTGGTGTTGCTCTGTTTTCACATTGGGTTGACACCTCTGGATTGCACCTTGTGACGAAATTATTGAGGATATGCATTTTTTTTTGTGTCTGCCATCTGGTGACGCAGATGCAGATGGTGGATGTTTTAAAAGAATGTATGTTGGAACATGCCTATCATGTAGAAGGTGAAAATGCAAAAAGAAAGTGCATGAGAAATCAGAGACACCAAGGAGGACCAGGTATGTAGTCAAAACTTGTAGACAATGCAGTCACAGAAGTAGCTGTGAAGCTTGTGCAAGAATTGATGGAATAATGTCACATAAGCATGGTAGCTTCCAGAGAAGCTACAGCCTACAGCAGATACAGGTCAGACAGTTCAGATACTAGTAATTGCAAGGAAGAAAGTTTGTCTGGAAAGAAGATTAAGAGAAGTGAGAGCCCATATTCTAAAAGTAGTAGCTTAGAATTAGGTTATGGGTCAGATGGTCCCTTCGGGATGAACTCTAAGGTCATGTTCAGGTGCCCTCACTCCATCGTGGAGAAAACATAAGAACAAATATGTAACAAAAATTTAGCAAGCAGTTCTCATTCATACGAGCAGCACTAGGGTAGAGTCCTACCTGAACGCTGAAGGTTGAAGGCTCAGGGCTGAACGCGTCGAGTTCGGAGCAGTGAGATGGCAAGGCTGAATGCGTCGGCGTCGAGCAGTGAGCACTGAGACGACAAGGCTGAACGTTGAAGGCTGAAGGCTGACGACAAGAAATGAAACCCTTACCCGACGAGTAATAAAACCCACGGGCCAAAACGCGAAAAAAAAAAAAAAAAAAAAAAAAAAAAAAAAAAAAAAAAAAAAAAAAAAAAAAAAAAAACACGAATTCAAACGAATTTTTTTCAACATTCAACGAATTTTATCGATTTTAAAACGATTTTATTCGGCAGAAATTCGAACTCGAACGAACATGTTTGTTGCAGTTTGAAAATCGCCGAATTTCGAATTTCATGGATAAAAATCGTCGAATCTGGTGACTTAGCTTACAACCATTGCCAATCCCTGCCTCAGTTTGGATTGATGTTTCTATGGATTTCATTACTAGTCTTCCGAAGTTAGGCAACAAATCAGTCATCATGGTGGTTGTCGACAAACTTTCTAAATATGCTCATTTTTGCGCTTTATCCCACCCATTTACCCCCACTTTGGTGGCTCAAGCTTTCATGGACCAGATCTTCAAACTGCATGGCATGCCCACTTCCATTTTGTCTGATCATGACTCGAATTTCACCATTAACTTTGGGCAAGAAATATTCAAGCTACAAGGCACCCAACTCCAACTAAGTACTTCCTATCATCCCAAAACTGATGGTTAAACTGAAGCAGTCAACAAATGTTTGGAGACATACCTAAGGTGCTTCACTTCAGAAAAACAACATCAATGGGTACAATGGTTACCTCTAGCTAAATGGTGGTATAATACTAACTATCATGCAGCCATCAAGATGACTCCATATGAAGTAGTGTATGGCCAACTCCCACCTTCACCTACTTCTTATATCCTTGGATGCTCTAAGGTGCAAGCAGTGGATCAACTCCTATAGAACCGTGCAACCATGCTAGCCCGTCTCAAAGATAATATCCATCAAGCTTAGAATCGAATGAAAAAACATGCAGACCAACATCATTCAAAGTGCACACTACAAGAAGGGGATTAGGTATTCCTGCGGATGCAACGACATAAGAAAACATCGCTCAAAGAAAAGCACTACCAAAAATTAGCTCCAAAATTATACGGACCTTATCAAATACTTTAGTGCATTGGAGTAGTAGCCTACAAGCTAGCCTTGCCACCAACTTCAAAAATTCATCCATTCTTCCATGTATCATGCCTCAAGAAAGTGGTGGGGAACAATTGTAGAATTCAAACCAGTCTTCCTGAATTGGATGAAGAAGGTTCAATTGGCTCCAACCTAAACAGGTCCTCGATATGTGAGAACGACATCTACGCGACCACACAATACCATGCCCTTGGAGCCTGTTTTAGACCATAGAAAGCCTTTCTGAGTTTTCATACAAGTTTTTCATCATTTCCAATAATGAATCCTTCTGGCTATTCAATCTAGACTTCTTCTTATAAGTCTCCATTAAGAAAGGTAGATTTTACATCCATTTGATATACTTTGAATTTCTGAAAACTAGAAAGAGAAAGAAACATTCTTATGGCTTCAAGTCTAGCAACAAGTGCAAAAGTTTACTCAAAATCTATACCTTCTTGTTGAGCATATCCTTTACAAACAAGTCTGGCCTTGTTTCTAATAACTTCTCCATTTTTGTTCAGCTTGTTTTTGAATATCCATTTAGTTCCTATGATATTTTTATAATGAGGTCTAGGAACTAATTTCCAAGTATTATTCTTTTCAATTTGCTCAAGTTCTTCATTCATGGCCTTGACCCAACATTCATCTTTGCATGCTTCCTTTACATTTTGAGGTTTGATGGAAGATAGTAATGCTAGATAGCTTGAGGCTTCGGAAATAGTTCTTATCTACACACCTGCCCCTTTTTCTCCCAAAATTTGAGTTTCTGGATGATTTTTTTGAACATACCTTGATGGAGTCTTTTCTTCTATTGTTATCTCTTCTTCTACTGCTTCATTGGTTTCTCCTTCAGAATCAGTGTGATTTGATGTGGAAAAATGATCCTCATCTTCTTCATTGTCATGATCTTCGGTTTTTATCTATTTCAGATTTTTGCATGCTTCATAAACTACAACATTTATATCCTTTACTTTGGGAAGAGTAGCCAAGAAGAATACCTTCATCTGTTCTAGATTCAAACTTACCAAGTTTTTATTCAGTCCTTTTGATGTAACATTTGCTTCCAAAAACTTTGAAGTACTTTACAGTAGGAGTTTTACCATACCAAAGTTCATGTGGAGTTTGAGTGTTGTTTACCTGAACATTTGCTTGGTTGAGAATAGTGATGACGGCGAATGTAGCTTCACCCCAGAAGGTTGCAGGAGTTCCAGATTCATCTAGAATAGTTGGATCCATTTGTTGAATAGTTTTGTTCATTCTTTCTACCACTTCATTTTGCTGAGGATTCCTTGCGGTGGAGAATTGTATTTTTATTCCATGTTGTTCACAAAGTCAAAGAACTCATCTGAGGTAAATTCCCCTCCTCGATCAAATCTGAGGCATTTGATTTTTCGATCTGATTCATTTTCAACCAAAGCTTTGAAGGCTTTGAATTTTTCAAATGCTTCATCTTTATACTTTAGAAGACCTATCCAACACATTCTGGAAAAATCATCAATGAATAATATAAAATATTCTTCTCCACGAGGTGACCTTTTCCTTGATGGTCCACATAAATTAGTATGAACAATTTCGAGAGGCTTACTAGATGATCCTTCTTTTCCAGGGAAGTGCGATCTGGTTTGCTTACTGAATTGACATGATTTGCATATTGTATTTTCGGGAATGTTGATATCAGGGAGATCACTAACAACATGAAATTTGCATGCTTTTCTTATTTGAGAAAAGCTTAGATGCCCCAATCTCATGTGTCATAGCACTTTTGTTGTCCTCCCTTGAGTATGTATAGGTTGTTTGGAGTTCTTATACCTTTTATCAGGATTTCTCTTGTATAAAGCTCACGAACAACACATCCATTTGATCGAAACACTACTTCATTTCCTTGATCACATATTTGACTCACACTCAATAGGTTATGCTTTAAGCCATCAACATACATAACATTTCTAGTTTTAACTTTTTATTTTAAGAAAACAAAGCCTTTACCTTTTATGATAGTAGGAGTGTCCTTTCCAAATGTGACACTCTTTTCCTTTCCTAAGGCATTATATGAGTGTATTTTTTATTGTCACCTATCATGTGTTTTGAGAATCCACTGTTGATGTACCACTGGTTTTCTTGTCCTTCTGCATACAAAGCTATACCACATCTTTATGTTTGTGGTTCTTTCTTTCTCAATATTTTGGGATTTTTCTCCTTTTGAGATATTTGCCGAAATTTTCTCCTACATTCAGATTCTTTATGGCCAAAATTTGTTACAGATTGAGCATTCTATTTCATTTTCAAGCAGAGAAAAGCTATTACAGGAACTTTTCTTGATCCCTGTCATATTAATTTGATTTCGTGCTTCTCTAGTCATGATGGTTTTATAAGCAACACATTGAGTAGCTTTGTGTCCAAAATTATGACATGAGAAACATTGACCATTAAAGAAATTCCCGCGATTATTGAATCTACTGGCTTGGTGATTGTAGTTTCTATTGATATTCATCTTTGAAGAAAACTGAGTACGATTTACCTGAGGTTGCTTGTGGCTTCTATTCATCCTTGAAGTAAATTGAGCCTGTTTTACCTGGTGGTCTGCTTTATGCATTTGCTGATGATTGTCAAACTGTTCACTGCTCTTTGTTGCATTGAGATAGCTTTTAGTGGAGTTTGACGACTTATGTGCTTGCGTTGCTTCTTCAGTATATCAAAGACCTGTCTTTATCAGAGGAGAACGCTGCAATTTGATAATTTCAATTAAGGTTTCTGATCCCTTAGCAAATCTAAGATTGAGAGCTTTTGTTTTCTCAAGATCCTTTCTTAGACCCACAATTTCACATTCTAGTTTTTCATTGTGTTTTTCTCTTTCAGCAAGTTGGTATGTCAAGGTATCTATAATCATATCCTTTCCTTCTAAACAGATTTTGAGTTTAGAGATTTGTTCATAAAGGTCATCTTCATCTAAAGCATCCAAAAAGTCATCATCTCCATAAGCCATCAGAAGTCTATAGTCATTATTATTTTCATCTTCATCACTGTTTCATAAACCATCGCTATTTTCATGAGTATAGTAGCTCTTTTTACTTACACTTTGTTTTCTATTCCATTTTGTAGATTCATTCCCTTTATCATATTTATCTTTATGAGGACATTGGGTAGCATAGTGACCAACTCTACCACAGGCAAAACATTTGAAAGGTAGTTTACCTCTGAATCTTCCAGAACCCCATTGAAGGTTCTTAACAAAGTTTGCTTCTTCTTCTCTTTCTGAAACATGTCCTGATTCATTGAGTTCTTCTTTTCCTTTTGCTAAAGCTTTAAATGCGGCTTCTCTCATATTTGATGGACCTCATTTTCTCATCTCAAAGGCAGTTAAGATTCCATGCAGTCATGTCATAGTAATAGTCTGTAGATCCTACTTTTCCTCTATGGCAAACACTTTTGATTCAAACTTAGCAAACAAGGATCTTAAAATTTTTTCAACTAAAGTAACTTCCTTTATTTCTTCACCTAGATTATTCATGCAATTAAAAATATTATCTATACGTAAGAAGTAACTAGCTATACTTTCATCATTGTGCATCTTGATAGTTTCATATTGAATTACGAGAGTTTGCAGTTTAGTATGTTTTACCTGAGAGTCTCCTTTGTAGCTTAGAACGATTTTGTCCCATATTTCTTTGGCGGATTTGACCTGCATAACTTTGACAAAATCTGATTGTGACAAACTTCCCAATAATGTATTGACAGCCTTGGCATTGGTTTCATATTACTTTTTACCTACCATATCTGTGGGAATTGCCGATGGAAATGTATATCCTCCTTCCACGATTTCCCAAACATCTATTCCAAGAGATTGAAGATAGGTTGTGGTTCTTACCTTCCAATAAACGAAGTTGCTCCCATCAAAGTTTGGTGGTCTAATGGATCCCCCACTTTCTTGATTACTCATGATGATGGATCTACCTTCAAGCGATCAAGCTTCTTCTGAAGGACCTACTCTGATACCAATTGTTGGAAATAACACTGGGAGGGGGGTGAATTAATATTATCAGATCAATAATTTAATTTTCAAAATTGATTTGTATATGCTATTTTAGCACAATGAACTAGCGTGTATATGCAACTATACATAATGAAACCAACGTATATGCAAAGATCTTTTGATTTACCCAAATTATCATGTAGTGAACTTTAATCAGTATATCAGCAATTCATTAGACAGTGCAGTAAAAGTAGAATAAAGCATTAGACATAAGCAACACACATAAACACCAAGATATAAGGTGGAAACCCAATGTGAGTGAAAACCACCTGCTACAATCATCTCTGTCTTCTTTTAATAATAAGAGAATTATGTTTACAATTTTGTACTGGTGCAACCTTATACTAGTATGCAGGCTTCTACCTGCAGAATGCTACAACCTTCTCTCATTCTCAAATTTCTACTGGAAGGGAGCTACAACCCCCTAGCTCTTGTACTAGTTGATATGTTTACTAGTATGTAGGTGTCATCCTACAGGAGGCTACAACCTTCTCCTTTCTTCCAGGGACCATGTTTCATAAATTTTTAGAATGGATCCATCAACAACATCATTCAATCATCAAGTATATCTGCATCAACCAATCTCCTATTGAACCAACCATAACCAAATCAATCAATTATTTTGACAGCTCATCAATCTGATCATTAAGGTTACTGTCACCAGGATAAAATAACCAGAACCCAGAACACTGCAACAGCAAACAAAAGCAACTAAAACATATTTTATAAGACGTACGCTACTTCCATGTGTCAAACCTGCATGCATATGCACTTTCCTCAAGGCGAACATGCGTACATATCTACAAATCAAATTTATGATGTATATGTTGTTTCGATATGTAGAACCAACGTGTGTACGTGCCTTTTCTAAAGTGAAACTGCGTACATATTTGTAAATGATGATTTAAATATTACAACAATTCCAGACTTCAGTCATACCCAGATGATCACATTTACAGACTATAACATGCGCCAATTATTTAGATAAATGATCAAACTACATAAAGATAATTCTGTTCAAGCCTTAAGATCCTGATACATCATTAGATCTTATCCTTCATCAAGTGTTAAGGTTCATCCTTGGTTCAGATCCATCAATGGAACATAACCCAATAACTTGCATACTAGATCCCACCCTTCATTAGATATTCAATGCTTGAGTGTCATGGCCTAATGATCTTCTCCTCCTTTTATAGTTTTAGGCCTTTCCCAATACCATGGACCAAAACCATTTAGGACCAATACCCTGGATCAAATACCTAGGGCCAATACCTTGGATCAAATACCTTGGACCAATACCATGGATCAAAATACCATGGACCAAAAATTTAGTTTTCCAAGGTATTGGTCCTTCTGTGAAAGTGCGTGTGTACGTATACGCGCCTTCAATACAATGAACCCATGTGTACATGTGGCTTGGCCAATGGTGAACCTGTGTATACCTCTCTTTCTTCATTTGATGAAGTCTGATCTGTGACTCTGTGCTGTTAACCCGCTGCACTGTGATCTAATGTATGAGTGAGTTGCCATCAAGGACAACACCTGTGTCATAATGCCAACAATCTCCCCCTTTGGACTTGATGGCAGCACCAAGTCACTCTCCCCATTCGTCATCAAGGGTAAAGGATCATGCTCCGCCTGGGTACCTGCTAAATTCTCTGATATGCTGAAGTGTTGATTGAGCTCTTATGATCGAGTCCATGCTCCCCCTAAGCACAAGCAAGGTTTGAAAAAATATAATATGACTCTATACATAAATAACCAATGACCTTCCTATCACCAAAGACTCATACATGCATCCATATCCCAATAAAATGGGGATATACCAAATTTGACTCATCCACCCAACCAAGTGGGGATATACAATTGTTTATACATGTCAAAACACAAACATTACATCATTCATCCCATGCATAGTGGGGTTACAAATTAGGTCTTTTCATGAACTTTACATTAAAAGATGTACATGACTTATATAACAGAGACCAATTATCTTAAACAAGACCATGATAGTCATCAGCAACATTTGTCAATCAGCATCCAGATCAACAACCATGTTCTACTCCTGAACCTGTTCCACCTTGAAAAATATCTGCACCGAGATCTTCTAAGATAATGCCAACAATGCATTATTAGAAGCATGTGCTCCCCCTGAACCTATGTCAGATGTGTTAGCACTTGAAATTTCACCTCAGGCTGAGAAAGGTAAACCTCAAGGCTACATCAAACCATTTAGCCTCGTAGCTAGCCCTACGGGGCAGGAGAAGGCTCTCTCCGGTCAATCTCAGTAAATCTTCAATGGATGAGATGACCAATAGGGTAACACTGATTTTAGTCTAGTAAACTGATCAAAAGGGTTTATTTGGGGTTTTTATGGTTTTTGGTGGCAAATTGAGGGGATGGCAATTTTGGGTGCGGGGATTGGACACAGTTTCTGCAGGGGGTTCTTTGGGGTGAGGTAGGAAACAGTATTGATGCCTTTGATTTGAGGTGGATGATTAGGAATGACAGGTG